>JARYGA010033293.1:0-28196 GCA_030545235.1 Helianthus tuberosus | reverse complement strand
ATATGTGAAAGGACAATAATCTTTGATATTGATTTATAAACTTGTCCCTAAAATTTCACATCAGTTGGAGGTCTAGATTAGGAGTTATGCTCAATGACATAATTAGAACGCTTTTTAGTAATTAAACGGCGTCATTAGCATAAAGCCTATCTAAACCCAATTTTTGACACCAAACCTTTTACCCACTGATGTAATATAATATTTTGGGATTTTTAAATATTTTTAATTATTTTTAACCTGCTCATAATCTAAGGTTATGGCGTTGAGTCGGTAAATACCGGTTATACCCTTTTTGGTCATAAAATGAGTTTTACATAATATTTTGACACCAATCCAATTGCTACTGATTTTATATAATAAATAAAGTATTTTGAACTTTATAACCTGATCAGAAAACTCAGATTTCCTGTATAACCCGAAAGTCGCTTAAAATGGCTTTTAAAGCATATTAAACGCATAGTTTAGGTTTAAAACCATTTTGTCACATAAGACTTATTACCAAATGATATGACCTAATAAAATAAGTTATTTTACTGATGTATTCGGACTCGAATCTCAGAATTTCAATTAACCTCTTTCATAATCTTTAAAATGACCAAAATACCCCTACGGGGCTTAAATTGAGATTAAACTCGTTTTGGGCATAATGGAAGGTATCCTACTGATATCACAGCATAATTAAGGCATGTTAACTTAGGAAACCTGTATATGATTCAGTTGGTTACTCGTTACGCACTTGTAGCGTTCGGATCGGCTTATGTAACTAGTTTACATATATTAGCCGAAACGGGTCAAACCACATCGTCTTTATCTCAAAATCCAGAGTGTGTTTAAGTTACCCATATTAAACAAGCATACAAGCTTGTCGGGTCAAAACAGCATTCTAATCCGGTCTTCGCTTTATCATGCGTTTGAACCGTGTCTTCCTCTTTAAAACTAACCGGTCTAAGCATAGGCTTAATTAAAGACCCGTTAGAAATCTAATAGGTTATTAAAAACCTCCGTTCCAGATTAGGAGCCCAGTAAAAGCTATCTGTACTTACTGATTTGAAATACGGCTGGGATTGAATTTATATTTAGCTCAGGTAAATACTTTTAACTTATTTTCCCTATACGGGCTTGGGGTACGGTATATAAAATACCGCTTGGTCAGGCATTAAAACTTCCATCGTATGGTGGTTAATTGATATTTGATCGGCCCGTTTAAATTTTTTTGTTTGCTTAAAGCCTTTGGGATGTTAATGACCATGTCCCGGATATCCTTGGCATCATTCATGAAATGGCCACGACCTAAGCACGGGGTGTAGGCGTACACCTGACAGCTGCATATGTAAAAACTGGTATCCCACCTTAAGGAATCAGCCTTGTGGGCATTATACCTGTGGTGTGTCTATTAATCTTTAACCCGACACGAACCGGGCTACTGAACGCATAAGAAACATGTAATTCTTTTACGAGATTATATATTTAAATAATTATCCCAAGTTATAAAATGTTTGTGCCACGTGCATTCAAATCAATTTTATTAAACTTTTCAAAATGAGTCAGTTTATAGTATTTACCAGTGTAAACTGACGTATTTTCCAAAAAGGCTAAATGCAGGTACTATACGAAATAGGCTGGCTACTCCAGGCATCAATAATCAAGTCTCGCAAGCTTTAGATGTTAAAGTCTGTTAAACAATGTTATCTTTCTATTTTAGATCCGCCTGTGAATCCATCTTACATTCCGTTGTAATATTTGATATTACTTCATATCGGGTTGTAATATATTTATCTTTTGCTTCCGCTGTGCATTTATATATTGTGTTGCTTGACTATGATGATATCAACTACGTCACGATACTCCCCTACCGGGCCCACCGGTCAAACATGGAAATATCGAGGTGTGACATCAAAGCATTGGTCATGACTAGTGTTTTGGTAAAAAATTACCGAAACAATTAAGTGATCAAATTAGTTAAGTGAGGTAGTGTGATTAAAAGGTGTGTCGAAAATGTTCAAGTTAAGTTGTTTGAAAAAAAAACAGTTTAAGGATACGGCTCAGGATACAGAGCTGTATTTTTGATCAAACAATGAGCAAAAAAGGTAAAGGGTTACACCGGATATACGAGGAAAGCCCTTGATCAATCTAGATCGCCGGCACAAAACCTCGGGAGCTGACAATTGCAGCTGCCTTGTTCTTCTATTACTTCAAATGTCGGGATACAGTGCAGGATATGATGCGGATCAACTAGGTGTTACAACGTGATTTGATTACAAGTGTTGGTGTGTAGTGATTGCTAGTAACTAGAGAGTAAAGTGTGCGAATGAAAGTGAGTGCCTTAACTTGATCCGATCATACTATTTATAGCTAAACGAAAACAACTAACTTTCCTATTAAACCGAGATGCCCCAAATATTCCCAAGTAAACGTTGCAGTCCTGGTCTTTCGGAATCAACGTCTCTATTCCAACTGATTTGCCCGAGTCTTGGGGGGAAGAAGTCTTCTTGAACATTGGAGACTTGTAACTCCTAATCTGCGATTAATTCAGTCAATACCAGGATATCGTACCAGGATGTTACCAATATCCTGACCTGGTATCCTGATCACAAATAGACAATCAAAAGCAGAATATTAGTCAGGATATATGTTCAGAAAATGACCCATAACAATTGTCCCCAAAATATATATGTTGGTATACCAATCCAACGGATATATTTTTAAACCTTATCTTGTAAACCGAGGCAATTAAAACGAAATGACGGTCAAGATAGCAATGTGTAACTTCCTACGCGGTTTTCACTCAATGGATATCTACTACGCCCCTATATCTTCTCTCTTTTTGTTTGAAAACCAAATATCATCAACGGAGTCTCCAGGTAATTCCATACTTCTTCTTCATTTTCTATCAATCTCTTTTCCTTTACTTGCAATGACCACTAGAACTTTTTCTCAAACCGGCGAATCGTCCGAGACCTTTATCCAGCAAAATCTTCTTAAAAATCCCGAGAAGGAGATCTGTGCTTTTGATAACGCGGACATTGCAGCGCTGAGAGCCTCCGGCGCTTTTCTTGATGGCACGGTCTTTAGACCATTTGATCGATCAATTCGATCGGATGTTTCTTCTGCTGATTGGGTCTGCTTCCCGGCATACCCTTTCTCGCTAGGTCTTCGATACCCATTTCCCGAATTTATGATGCAATTCTTTCGAACCACTAGTATCTCCTTTGCACAAACCATGCCCATGGTTTGGAGAGTATTGATTGTACTCAACCAAATCAAAAATCTTCATTGTCCTGACCTCTGCATCGAGGATATCCCAATCGCCTATCGCCTCCGGTCACATGGTTCTAGTCGATTCTTGCTTTTTTCAACTTCCAGTAAACCCCTCATCCTTAAAGCTTCCAAAAACGAAGATGGATGGCAGCGCAAATTCTTTTTCGTCAAGCGAGATTCCATCTACGAGGGTGCTAGCTTTCCGATGGAGTGGTTAACCACCGGTAGGGTTTAGGGCTTCAAACATATCCATAGTCACTTTCGAGCTTCAGTCTCGTGCTAATATTTTCTCATTTGGTCTTTTTTCGCAGTGAACTTTAAGGAAGTAGCTCCCCCTACTGCAGAATCTTTGAAAAGGATTAAAGCAATTTAGCAGCTACCAGAAGGTGATAGGAGTTTTTCTACACACATCCCAAGTTCCAGTCAATATTCATCGTCTGAAATGTCCAGTAAGAGTTATTTTGTAATATAATTAATTAATGCAATATAACGAAAGAGCAATAAGGATTTAGAATTCCCCCTTTATACAGCACCAGCCAAGATCCCCAAGGTTTTTGATCTTGAGGAGCTGGATAGTTACTCCGACCACGTCCAAGTCAAGGAGGAACCCAGTCCCAAGGCTACGGCTTCATCTAAGCCTAGCAGCTCCAAAGCCATCATCATACCCAAACCTTCGCCAGCCACAAAGCCCTAGGGTTCAAATTCTCGCAAGAGGAAAGAGACCGATTCACCCACCATCTCTGACACATTCCCTTATGAAAATCATGGGTTCATTGAGGCAAGCGGGTTTATAACCTCCTTTCTTAATCAGGTATAAATTCCCATTCCACATCCTGCACATATATGTCAAACCTATATCCTGCAAAGATCCAACACCGTTAGTAGCAAGAGTATTATTATTATTGGATACATTACCGTTCTGAGGATTCTGGCCGTATCCTGAAGCATATCCTGAGCTTCTCACAGTTGATATTCTAACTGATGAGGGTATCTCAGGAGTATGATTCTGGGAATGGCTAGGCACAATATTTCCTCGGTTATCCTCGGTATAAACTGCAGAACTGAAGTTCAAAGCCCTGGGTTGCAAGGGAGTGACAGTATCTTCAGCAGGCCTGCTTGAGCTGGATTTCAAGAGTTGTATATCTCTCATCAGCATTTGATTAGTTTCCTGCTGCTGCCTCATCTGTTCCTGTACACTACCAAACAAATTTAGAATTTCCTCATTAGAAGCTAAAACAGGACCAGATCCCTGGGTGTTGCGAGCGGGGATAACATCCCGAGCCACATGAATTTCAGTCCCTTGGGAAGAAGTTTGAGATCTCGGAGGAGGTGGTGGAAGCACCGAACCAATTTTTGCAGAGGTTGTAGAAGACATGGTGGAAAAGCTCATGTTTGATCTTGAGGCCATTAAAAATAGTGTAGCAAAAAGTTTTGAAAATAGAAAACCAATTAGCGATTTTGCAAAAGTTTTTAGTAAAAACAACACCACTTGCCCCACGGTGGGCGCCAAATTGTTTTGGTCAAAAATTACCGAAGCAATTAAGTGATCAAATTAGTTAAGTGAGGTAGTGTGCTTAAAAGGTGTGTCGAAAATGTTCAAGTTAAGTTGTTTGAAAAAAAATAGTTTAAGGATACGGCTCAGGATACAGAGCTGTATTTATGATCAAACAATGAGCAAAAAAGGTAAAGGGTGACACCGGATATACGAGGAAAGCTCTTGATCAATCTAGATCGCCGACACAAAACCTCGGGAGCTGACAATCGCAACTGCCTTGTTCTTCTATTACTTCAAATGTCGGGATACAGTGCAGGATATGATGCGGATCAACTAGGTGTTACAACGTGATTTGATTACAAGTGTTGGTGTGTAGTGATTGCTAGTAACTAGAGAGTAAAGTGTGCGAATGAAAGTGAGTGCCTTAACTTGATCCGATCATACTATTTATAGCTAAACGAAAACAACAAACTTTCCTATTAAACCGAGATGCCCCGAATATTCCCAAGTAAATGTTGCAGTCCTGGTCTTTCGGAATCAACATCTCTATTCCAACTGATTTGCCCGAGTCTTGGGGGGAAGAAGTCTTCTTGAACGTTGGAGACTTGTAACTCTTAATCTGCATGTGATTAATTCAGTCAATACCAAGATATCATACCAGGATGTTACCAATATCCTGACCCGGTATCCTGATCACAAATAGACAATCAAAAGCAGAATATTAGTCAGGATATATGTTCAGAAAATGACCCGTAACAACTAGGTCATTAGTTCAACACCCGTCCTCCCAGGTACGGGGTGAGGTTGCCAAACCTAAGTAGCTCTACTAACTAATACCATGTTACCTCCCCGGTAACCAAACAACACGGAGGGACTTTAAAGGTCATAGGATGAGTATATTATCCAACATTCCCGTTTTTATCCAAAAGACTTACCCCTCCCCGGGATACCCACTGACTGTCCCAACCACCGGGACGCATGCTCAAGAGAGATGAACTCACCTTTGGTTTGCTCGGTAAGATTAACTACTTGTTTATCAGTTGCCCAAACACGTCCTAAAAGGGTTATCGGTAACAATCAGTTTCTAAATCTTTTAACGCAAAATACATCACATTCTCATGCAATTATAACAGTTGATCATGTCATGAAATCAGTACATAAATGATGATATCACATAGTTAAGGTTTAATTCTTTCAATATTCATTTACTGATGTGATCAGATTAGAAATCACACTTTTAACAATATGCAAAATACATGTTATGTCTATAGCCCAAACATAAGCCCTACTGAAGTGCACGACCCAACACACTTTATCCACAATCCATGTGTACAGCCAATTATGTTTACCCAAACCCAAGCGTTAAACATGTACAACCTATTCATTACAAATGTCGTGTGGCCCATCACTGCTGACCCAGATGTAATCCGATTTGTGTGTGTGGCCCAAACTTAATAGACTATTTTAAGTGTGTGTGTTCAACGGTTGTGTGCGGCCCATAGATCTCCGGCCCACCCGGTTTCACTTTGTTGCAAAGCCCATTCCCAGTCCTTAACTATTGTTTAACCATTTAACAGCATAACCATTGATCCACTTCATATTGTTATCATTACAAAGAACTTCATGTTTCAGCAACCATACATTGGACGTGAACAGGAACTACCACAATCATCTTACTACCCATATTCATTAACCCCATAACAACATGGTTAATTTCCATTCAAACCCACACCAAAACTTTAATGGTTATTGTTAGGGGTCATTTTCTTAACATACGTATCCTTACCAATATCCTGCCTTTGTTTGTTTATTTGTGATCAGGATGCTGGAAGAGGATATTGCTAACATCTTGGGCGATATCCTGAGGCTTATTGAATTAACCACGTGCAGGTTAAAGGTTGAGACTTGCTAACGGTCAAGAGGACTTCTTCTCCTCAAGACTCGGACGAATTTGTTGAGGGAGAGACGTTGAGCCCGAAAGACCAGGTCTACAACGTTCGAAGAAGGAATATTCGGTGGATCCCGCAAGTTTAGGGTAGTTTGTTATTTTATCTTTACTATAAATAGATGGGGGCGGATCAGCTTAGAACACACAACTTTTCACTAACACTCTCATACACTATCACTCTCTAACTCATTGCAAACACCACACTTGTATTCAAGTTTCGTTGTAACACTTAGTCGATCCGTACCACATCCTGCACTGTATCCTGATTTTTGAAGCAATAGAAGAACAAGGCAGCTGCGATTGTCAGCTCCCGAGGTTTTATCCCGGCGATCTAGATTGATCAAGGGCTTTCCTCGTACATCTCGTGTCGTTTACTTTACTTTTGCTCATTGTTTGATCATAGATACAGCTCGATATCCTGAGCCGTATCCTGAATACTGATTTCCTAATTAACTCAACAAGCACATTTTCAAGTACACTTTCTAGCACACTACCTCACTTTACTAATTTGATCACTAAATTGCTTCGGTAATTTTTGACCAAAACAATTTGGCGCCCACCGTGGGGCAAGTGGTGCTCTCTTTACTAAAATTTTTTGTCAAACCGCTAATTGGTTTTCTATTTTCAAAACTTTTTGCCACATTGTCCATAATGGCCTCAAGATCAAACGTGAGTTCCTCCACTGTGTCAGCTATGACTTCTGCTACTACCGGTTCGGTGCTTCCACCACCTCCTCCAAGGATGCCAGCCTCTACACAACCTCAAGATGTTATCCCTACTCGGAGTGTCCAGGGATCTGCTCCTGTTTTAGCTTCTAATGATGAAATTTTAACTTTATTTGGAAGTGTGCAGGAACAAATGAGGCAGCAACAGGAAACAAACCAAATGCTTTTGAGGGAAATACAACTCTTGAAGTCTGGCTCGAGCAGATCTGCTGAGGATATTGTCACTCCATTACATCCCAGAACGTTGAACTTCAGTTCAGCTGTGTATACTGAGGATAACAGGGGGAATATTGTGCCCAGCCTTCCTCAGAATCATACTCCTGAAATACCCTCCTCGGTCAGGATGTCGACCATAAGGAGCTCAGGATATGCTTCAGGATATGGGCAAAATCCTCCAACGGGTAACGTGTCAAATAATAATAATACTCATGCTGCTAACAACGGTGGATCTTTGCAGGATACAGGTGTAACCTCAGCACTTACTAGGGAACTTCAGAAGTTGAAAGACATGATATCTAGTGTACCTGGGGTGGTCCAGCCGATCCCGGAAGTGTCCCAGGACAGCCACAAGATATCTCGTTTTGCATATCCTATCTGTGATGCTGAGATCCCAAAGAGATTTCAAACCCCCAACATGAAGCTTTACGACGGAACTACAGATCCTGAGGAGCATATTGCTCAGTATAGGGAAAGAATGGAGATTAATCCTATCCCTCAGGAGCTCAAGGAAGCGTGCTTGTGCAAGGGATTTGGTTCTACCTTAACAGGACCAGCCTTAAAATGGCTGTTAAATGTTCCTCCACACTCAATTACTTCGTTTGCTCATTTGGTTAATTTATTCAACAGTCAATTTTCTTGTAGTCGGAGTTTTGAGAAACTAACCAGTGATCTTTACAGGATAACCCAAGGGCCTCAGGAATCCTTGAGGGATTATGTAAACAAATTCAGTCGGGAATCCTTGGATATCCCACATCTTGATGTTGCAACAGCTGTGCAAGCTTTTAAGATGGGATTACAAAAGGATTCCCAGTTTTATCAGGATCTTGTAATGAATCCCTGCAGGAATCTCGACGAAGCTCGTAACAGGGCTTTGAGATATATCCGTCTGGAAGATGACAGGAAGATGCAAGAAAGGATGAACTCATCTAACACTTATGAGTCAACTAACAGGAAGTCAGAATCCTCATTTAAGTCATATCGGCCTAAGCCATATGGTAGAAATGAAAACAAGAGAGTGAATGCTGTCGAAGATGAGGATCCTGAAGAGTATCCTGAGTTGTCTGAATATTGCTTTTCTGTTAACATTCCTGAATTGATGTATGCCATGCAGGGTCTAGGAGACAAGGCTAGGTGGCCTCGAAAGAATCAACAAAAGGCTGACTGGAAAGATAAGTCAAAATGGTGCGCTTTCCACGAAGATTTCGGACATGTAACTGAGGATTGTATTGCTCTAAGGAAAGAAATAAGCTATCTTCTAAGCAAGGGATATCTGAAAGATCTCTTAGGAAGAAAGAAGAATAAGGGTCAGGATACTGAGAAAGATCCTGAACGAGCAGCATCACCTCCTGCGGATGCCAAGATAATCAACTTCATTTCAGGAGGATCCGACATTTGTGGGACCTCGTATTCGGCAGCAAAGAGACATGCAAAGGAAGCTAAGGCCGAAAGGGGAGAGAAACCTGTCAGGATGACTACCCTCACAACTGACAAAGTGATCACTTTTGACGCAGATGACAGGGATACTGTCCAGGATCCTCACCATGATGCTCTGGTAATAACGTTATATGTGGCTAACCATTTTGTACGCAGGATACTGGTTGATAATGGCATCTCCGTCAACATAATCCAACTAGAAACTCTGAAGAGAATGAATGTGTCTCCAATGGATATCACTTCAAAGTCTACCGTGCTTGTTGGATTCAGTGGAGAGGCTAGAAATACAGTGGGAGAGATAAAGTTGCCAGTATACGTTGAAGGAGTCAACTCGATACAACGTTTCTGTGTGATGGATTCTCTATCCTGCTATAACATCATACTGGGAAGACCGTGGATTCACGATATGAAGGCCGTGCCATCAACCTATCACCAATGCATCAAGATACCTACCCCTTGGGGAGTTGTCAAGGTTGATAGTGATCAGCAGGAGGCGAAAGAATGCTACTCATCCTCGATGAAATCCTCGACTAAACCTAGTGCAGCAAAGCAATTAAAGACGAGGGCCCAGGATATCGTGGAGGATCCGGAGCAGGATGTGAAGAAAATTATCCTAGACCAGGATAATCCCGATATTTCGGTGCTCGTAGGAACCAATATCCCTCAGGATATTGAAGAGCAGTTAATTAACCTTTTAAAATGCAGGATGTCGATGTTTGCATGGAAGCATGAGGATATGACAGGCATATCCAAAGATATTATCACTCACAAGCTTGGAATTTATAAGTCATTCAAGCCTGTGCAGCAAAAAAGAAGGAAATTTGCTCCTGAGCGGAACACGATTATCCAGGAGGAAGTTGAAAGATTATTAAAGTCCAGAATGATCAGAGAGGTTAAGTTCCCAAGGTGGCTAGCAAACATGGTTGTAGTACAGAAGAAGAATGGGAAATGGAGAGTTTGTGTAGACTACACAGACTTGAACAAAGCTTGTCCTAAAGACCCATTTCCTCTTCCCCACATTGATGCAATGGTAGATGCCACTGTCGGGCATGAAATGCTGACCTTCATGGACGCATCTTCAGGATTTCAACAGATCCAAATGGAGCCTTCTGACCAGGAGGATACCGCCTTCATGACACCAACAGGTATTTATTGTTATACAGCTATGCCTTTTGGTTTGAAAAATGCAGGTGCAACATACCAAAGATTGGTGAACATGATGTTCAAAGACAAACTGGGGGACACCATGGAGGTATATATCGATAACATGGTGGTGAAATCTAAAAAGGCTGAGGATCATCTCCAGGATATCAAGGGAGCATTTGATATCCTGGATCAATACAACATGAAGCTGAATCCTGCTAAATGCCATTTTGGAGTGGGGCAGGAAAGTTTCTTAGATATATGGTGACAAAAAGGGGGATAGAAGCAAGCCCAGAGCAGATCAAAGCTATCCTGGACATAAAATCACCCTCAAATATGAAGGACGTACAAAGATTGACAGGCCGAGTAGCAGCTCTAAACAGGTTTATCTCAAGATCCTCAGAGAAATGCAAAGACTTCTATGATATCCTGAAGAAGAACAAAAGATTCGAATGGGGGGGAAAGCATGAAGCAGCCCTGCAGGATTTGAAACGATATCTCTTAACCGCACCTCTATTGATGAATCCTGAAAATGGTGAACCACTATCCCTGTACCTCGCTGTATCAGGGAATGTTGTAAGTGCCGTTCTTATAAAAGACCATGAAGGTCAGCAATATCCTGTTTATTATGTTTGTAAAAGTTTGTTATATGCCGAAACTAGGTATTCTCACTTAGAAAAATTAATACTAGCATTAGTCATGGCATCAACGAAGCTTAGACATTATTTCGAGACACATAGGATACATGTTAAGACAAATTATCCTGTCAAAAATGTGCTTAGGAAACCAGAGATGTCAGGCAGGATGGCCAAATGGTCAGTAAAGTTAAGTGCTTATGATTTAGTATATGAACCAAGAAATGCCATAAAATCTCAGGCTTTAGCTGACTTTGTGGCTGACTTTAGTAGTGACATTCAGGACGAGGTAGACCTAGAAGTTCAACAGTTAGGAGAATCTTCAGGATCCTGGACATTATATACTGATGGTGCATCTAATGTAAGAGGAGTAGGATTAGGAATACTACTAAAATCGCCACAGGGGGACATATTACCCCAGGCTATTAGGTGTGAATTTCCTGCTACTAATAATGAAGCAGAGTATGAGGCTTTAATTGCAGGATTAGAATTGGCTAAGAGCATGAGTGTCAAAAAATTGCAAGTATATGTTGACTCTTTGTTAATTACTAACCATTTTAATGGATCCTATGCAGTTAAGGGTGAGAAGTTAATCGAATATCTCGATATTCTCAAAAAATTAGCAGGATATTTCGATGTTTTTATACTTGAACAGGTACCGAGGGAGGATAATGCTGAAGCGGATGCCTTAGCAAATTTAGGATCATCGATCAGGATACCTGAAGGGACCCAAATACCAATATTACATGTCTTATATCCTGCAACGAATCCTCAGGATAAAGAAGTAGCGGGTATTCAGGATCCGGGAGCAGAACATCCTGAGAAGGATCCTAAATCCTGGACGGCTCCGATCATGAGATATCTCAAAGAAGGACACATCCCTGGAAATGAAAATCCTAAGGCATTTAGGATGAAGGTATCACGATTCACTATTATAAATAATATTTTATACAAGAAATCTCTTGCAGGACCGTATTTGAGATGCTTGGAGGATCCCGAAGCCAAAGAAGTACTTCAGGATATACATGAAGGGGATTGTGGTAACCATGCTGGGGGCAGGTCGTTATTCTCAAAAGTATTAAGAACAGGATATTATTGTCCAACAATGAGAAAGGATGCAGCAGAATATGCTCGAAGATGTGACGCATGCCAAAGACATAGTAACATACTGCATCAACCTGCTGAACCATTATATCTTATTGTTTCCCCTTGGCCATTTATGAAGTGGGGTATGGATATAGTGGGAAAGCTACCAAAAGCTCCGGGAGGAAAAGTCTTTATGCTAGCAATGACGGATTATTTCTCTAAGTGGGTTGAAGCTGAAGCATTTGTTCAAATTAGGGATCAAGAAGTAGTATCCTTCATAAAGAGGAATATCCTGACCAGGTTTGGAGTACCAGCCGAGATAATCTGTGACAATGGTTCTCAGTTCATAAGTAAGAGGACTACTGACTTTTGCAAAAGTTGGGGAATCAAAATGATTACGTCTACTCCGGTACATCCTCAAGCAAATGGACAAGCAAAATCCTCAAACAAGATAATCGTCAATAACTTAAAGAGGAGACTAGGAGCCAAAAAAGGTAGATGGGCAGAAGAATTACCCTTTGTTTTATGGGCTGATAGGACAACGGTAAAGAATGCAACAGGCCAAACCCCATTTTCGTTGGTATTTGGAGCAGAAGCAATGATTCCAACGGAAATGACAATACCTACTGCAAGATCTACCCTAAGTGATCCTGAGCAGAATCCTGAAGCCTTGACTCAGGATTTAGACACTATAGATGAGAAGAGAGATGCGGCAAGGCTAAGGATGACAGCATATCAACAGAGAATATCTAGGGCATATACCAAGAATATTAGAACCAGAAGATTCAAGATTGGAGATTGGGTGTTAAGAAAGGCTTTTCAGAATACTACTAATCCTGCCGATGGCAAGTTAGCTCCAAAATGGGAAGGACCATATGAAGTTGAATCAGAAGCAGGGAAAGGAGCATACAGACTCAAGAATATGGAGGGGGATATGCTACCAAGATCTTGGAATGCTATACACCTTAAGCTCTATTTCAAGTGAGTTTAGAATTTAATTTCTAACTAAGGATGGTATGAATTCTACCTTTTTTAAATATGTTTGGTTTAATTTGTTCTTTGTAACCCAATACTGACTTAAGCATCGGAGGGGTGTTAGCTAAGCTAACACCCACCTTAGTTTACAATTGTTTTGCAAGATATGTTTCAGGATATAGCTCCAGGATATGTATTCAGGATAACTCGAAAGATTAGAGGATTGGCCCCCTCTCTCACGTTTAAGGGATACTGATCCCTTCACAGGTTTAAAGGTATTCACCTTTCTTCCGAATTGGGTTTAAACACCCCGCCTGGAGCGCAAGTTATTCAGGGATAGTTCAAGGTGGCGGGACCAGTCCATGTAAAAGTGGCTGACAATTTCGTTACTGTTGGCTATATCCTGAATCCTAACGGTATATGAGGATTGATCACCCTCTCTCACGAAAGGGTATTTTCATACTCTCTAAGGTTTAAGGGTTTTCACCTTTCTAAGTCTTGGAGTTTATACACTCCCGCCTGTAGCGCATGAAAATTTGGGATTTTCCCCAGGATACAAGGGATTTATCTCCAGTACATCCTTGGGTTTTACCCTTGGGACTTAAAAATTGCCTGTGCAATGGAAACTGACGTTCAATAGATTTCTAAAGTGTTAGAAGGCATTGTACACAGGGGACATTCCTGACAAGATGGTGATGTAAAATTAAAAGGATGAGGCTCAGAACTTATGCACTAAGTATCTTGCACAGGGGACATCTTCATTGGATGAGTTGCAAAGGGACTAAAGTTTGGTAATAGGTTTATACCCTATTTCTGGTATGATCTTTCCTTTTTAAACGTCGTCTAAATTTTTTGTAACATTATTTTAAGTATCCTGATATATTCTCAAAGTCCTTTTCAGGATATCTGATTAGGATGTTTGAAACCAGTATTAGTTTGGAACTCTGATCATTTAAATATTATCAAAACTTGGTTTTGAAAAGATAGACTATTTTTCACTTTCTAAAGAAATTTTTACAAAGTTGAAGGAACGTTTGGAAGTTCTATCTAATAAGAGGCTTTTACAGTATACCGCTGAGCATACTGATCAGGATATTTTATAAGATAACCATATGAAATTTTTTGCGAAGCTAAGACTCACACTAAGTAATGCAAGGTAACAGAAAATAAGTCAAAAGATAGTTATATTATTAACAAGTCAAAAGTTATGCTTTTGGTTTCACCACAAACAGAGGCCCATCCGCCAAAAGCACAATTAGTTTTTACTATACTTGTGTAACGGTTGCAGGGTATATCTCAAAACAGGACCCATCCACCTGCAACCGTTATCACATTCAAAACGAGTTATACTAATTGATGACCAAGGGCTTCATCCTAAAACCTAGGACCCATCCACCTTTGGTCATCACATTGTTCTAGTGCAGGAAATGTAAATTGTTCGAAGACAAGAAAAGTAAATTGTTTAAACAACCACAACCATGAAATTTAAAAATGGGCTCCGGCCTTGGCACGTATATCCATCATCGCCCATTTCGCCGCCTAAGAAGCGGCACCTTCTTGATTAGCAACCTCCTTGCCAGCATTCGCCCTAGCATCAGCCTCAGGATTCTTCTCGGCATCATCATCAGCATTGGCCACCTCCTCTGCCGCCTTCGAAGGCTCTTCACCAGCATGCTTTGCAGAATGAGCAACGGGATGACCTCCAAGATCCTTTAGTTTCGCCTCCCAAGTCTTTACGTTCCAGGAGGGGCATTCAAAACCCAAATCCATGGCCTCATAAGCCATCTTTATCCTGGCTTGGAGAAGGGAGACGACCACGGATGCTTTGAGGCTATCCCGGTATGAGCTCATATTCTGCTGATATTGAAGAAGGACGGCATCTAGCTTGGCTTGAGCATTCTCGTTAGCTTTGTGGAGGGCAGCTTGATGTTCCTGGGTCATTGCCTTGTATTTGTCTTCATAGTGCTGGGATTTGGCAGCCGCAATGGTTCCTTGGTCAGCTATGGTGGCTTGAGCTTTCTCCAGCTGGATCTGCAACATCTTGTTAAGCCCGCAAACGTCTTCGTATAAGTGCATGAGACGATTCAGACCCTATCGATAAAGACACAGGTATTAATGTAAAGAGTAAGCAGGATAGGGACTAACATACTTGTACAGGATATCGAAAAGAAAATTCTACCTGTTTGAGAAATGAGGTGGCTTCATTGAACCCATGATTTTCAAGAGAGAATGTTTCAGAAACAGCTGGGGAGTCAGTCTCCTTTCTCTTCCGAGAGCTGGATGCCCGGGTCCTGGATGCCGGAGGGCCTTTGGGAGCAGAAACAGTTTTCGAAGAGGTAGGCTTTGGTGTAGCAGACGACTTTGGCTTGGATTCTTGCTTGGTGGGCTCGAGGCTGGAGTAGCAATCCAACTCGTCAAGTTCGAAACCTTCAAGGTTGACGACTGGTACTACACAAGGGAAGATATTCTTAAACCCATTATACTTTTGAAAAATAATTAATGTATGAGAATGTGCTTACCAGACATTTCTGAGCTTGATTTTTGGTGAGAATCTGTAAGAGACAGGGAAAAGGTTCTTTCACTGGCAGGTAGACGGTAGATTTCCTTGATCTTGGATTCGGATTCTGCACTGGGAGGCACTAAATCTCTGAAATTCGCTGCATAAAAACATCAGAATATAAGTCCGGGATATAGTTTGAAGATATAATTGGGGATATCCCTAAAACCCTAAATCCTACCCTTGGTTAACCATTTAACCGGTAAATCGAAACCCTTATCGATAGAGTCTCTTTTTACGAAAAAGAATTTTCGTCGCCATCGATCCTCGTTCTTGGTGGCTTTAAGAACCAGAGGGTTCTTGATGGAAAACAAAAGAAAACGGTGATTGCCGTGGGATTTCAGCCGGTATGCTGTAGGAAGGTCCTCAACAAGTAGGTTAGGAAAATGGCGAGATTTGATTTGATCCAACACTATCAAGATTCGCCAGACCATTGGCATAACTTGGGCATAGCTAAGGCCGGTGAGGTCGAAAAAGCTAGAGATAAAGGGTGAAAACGGGTACCGGAGTCCAAGGGAGAAAGGATAAGCGAAAAAACAAACCCACTCGTCGGATGATGCGTCAGATCTGGCTTCCTGGTCGAAGGGGCGAAAGACCGTTCCGGGGGGAAAGGCACCGGAATCTTTAAGGGCAGCAATGTCGGCATTGTTGAAGCAGCAGATCTCCTTTGATGGATCGGCGATGAAATTTTGACTTACGAGGGTTGAAGTTGGTCGGTTTGATCGGGATTTCGTTCGTGGTGCCATGAAGAGTATTGAGCAAATTAAGAGAGATTCAAGAAAGAAGAATAGAAGAGAAAATACCTGATGATTGCTTGCAGATAAGGATAACAGTGATAAGGAGTCCCTCGGTTGATATAGGATGATTATAGGGGGTAAAGAGTAAATAATGCCTTGGAAGTTGCACCACTGTCATTTCAAGGGTCTAGTCGTATTAATTACCTTAAGTTGTGAGGTGAAACTTTTGAAATATATCCGTTGGATTGGTATACCAACTGATATATTTGGGGACAATTGTTAGGGGTCATTTTCTTAACATACGTATCCTGACCAATATCCTGCCTTTGTTTGTTTATTTGTGATCAGGATGCTGGAAGAGGATATTGCTAACATCTTGGGCGATATCCTGAGGCTTATTGAATTAACCACGTGCAGCTTAAAGGTTGAGACTTGCTAACGGTCAAGAGGACTTCTTCTCCTCAAGACTCGGACGAATTTGTTGAGGGAGAGACGTTGAGCCCGAAAGACCAGGTCTACAACGTTCGAAGAAGGAATATTCGGTGGATCCCGCAAGTTTAGGGTAGTTTGTTATTTTATCTTTACTATAAATAGATGGGGGCGGATCAGCTTAGAACACACAACTTTTCACTAACACTCTCATACACTATCACTCTCTAACTCATTGCAAACACCACACTTGTATTCAAGTTTCGTTGTAACACTTAGTCGATCCGTACCACATCCTGCACTGTATCCTGATTTTTGAAGCAATAGAAGAACAAGGCAGCTGCGATTGTCAGCTCCCGAGGTTTTATGCCGGCGATCTAGATTGATCAAGGGCTTTCCTCGTACATCTCGTGTCGTTTACTTTACTTTTACTCATTGTTTGATCATAGATACAGCTCGATATCCTGAGCCGTATCCTGAATACTGATTTCCTAATTAACTCAACAAGCACATTTTCAAGTACACTTTCTAGCACACTACCTCACTTTACTAATTTGATCACTAAATTGCTTCGGTAATTTTTGACCAAAACAGTTATCTACATGAATTTATATAAACATACAAACATACCCAGCCCTTGTTTTGATTCGGTTACAACAACCATCAGCATCAACTCCTATATTACTAATCCCACCTATATTCTCAAACAACTGTGTGCTCAATCGAACCTATTTCCCTCATCAATTTCATGTTTGCCAACATACTAAACCTTTTAATTATATATGGTTATCATATCTACCATGTTTATGAGCATCATGCAATAACAAAACTAGAAATTATCATCCAATAATAAAACCAGTTAATCATAATTCTGATCATAAAAAAGCAACACTTTGGTCCGAACTCACTTGCATGCACCACATAACAATTACATACTTATAATGTCGATAATCCTAATAATGCCGATAATCCTAATTATTACTCAAACCATCCATCAAGAATCTTAATTATGCATAACATGTTAACATACCAATCAATATAATTAACAATCTCATAATTATCATGAATCATAACACACACATAAACAATATCACACAAATATGAAAATCGACAAGCAAGAACTACTAACCAGGAACTCGACTGACCAGTATGCTATCTCGAACAGGGGGGGGGGGTCTACCACTTCCATGTGCGATTAGAGGAGTCTAGGGTTTGGGGTATAATTGTGTTATTATAATACGTAGCCTATATATGTATAAATGCTAAGCCAAAAGTCGGCCCCCTAATGCGAGACTCAATTGGGCGGCCCAATCATGTATGGATACACTCCACTACTAACAACCTTCATGTGATTATGAACTGACAATCCACTATATATTGATTGGACCACAAGATGACTTTCATAAACTCACGCACATGGTTGTCAGGTCTCGATGTTATGTGTTAATTCAATATATCGATTGGCCCAATTATATTCGTTCATTGCCTGTCCATTAATTACAAATTTCAGAAATTTGCATGTGAATGATGTTGGATCTCGGCCCAAGAAACTGATCATACTCACATGAACAACAACCCGTGTGGACAAGTGATACGTAGAGGAGAGACCTTGGAAATCTCGGGTTGTCACATCATCCCCAACTTGAAAGAATTGATTAGTAATCCAAAACAGCACGGTATTAGGTCAGGATGACTGTGGATTTTCCCCAGGTGTCACATCATCCCCAACTTGAAAGGGAATTTAGTCCCGAAATTCGCCAAGGATATCAGAAATTGATTCGACCGCTCGCACAACTGAGGATACTAGAGCTTTTCTCCGATCATTGCGTCCCCACATAAACTCCAGTCCACGTCTCGAGTTCCAGCGAACTCTCACGATTGGAAATTGACTATGCTAACAATTCTTGTCATCCTGGTCCATAATTCTAGTAGATTCCACGACAGTTGTAACTTGTCGTTGGCCTTAGGCGCTAGCAGGGGCATCACAAGTGTTTCATCGAACAACACTTCTTTAGATTCGAGACATAAATGACATGGTGAACCCTACTCGATTCGTCAGGTAACTCGAGTATGTAAATTAAGCTTGCCACGCTTCCCAAGCGTACCACACCCTCCCAGGGTGAGACTTTCAACATGATACAATCGCCTACAGCGAACCCCCAGTGTTTCCTAAGCTTATCAACTTTCCTGACGACTGCCGCCAAACGATTTCTGATCCAATCAACCTACCCAAGGGTTCGAGTACAAGTCCTGGACTTGTGATTAGGTTGTCACCCACTTTAGTCCAACAAGGAAGTTGACATCATCATCCGTGCAATGCCTTAAACAGAGCTGTATGCGTACTAAAACAGCAACGGCTGCAGTAAAACTCGCCCAAAGATAAGTGTCCTTCCGACTATTTACTAAAGTTAGCCATACACATGCTCGTAGCATGTCTTCGGGTGTCAGTATGGTTCATTTACTCAGACCGCTTGTCCTACGGTGATTGGTAATGCTCATTCTAGACGTGAGCCAATGGTGTGGTGCCTTGTCCGTCATAAATATGATATAGATCAAAATTGGAGGTAACAGGAGTTGGCACCTCATGCCTAAAAGCCGTCTCTCTCGGAGAAATATTCACAAGTTGTGTAGACTCGTTAGTTTCCTTGATTGCAATAGAGTGTGTTGGTAACTCGAGTCCATCAATGATCACCCATGTGATAATGTTTCAGTTTCGAGTTGTAAGTAGACCAGTGACAAAATCCGTGGCAGTCTGTTCTCATTTCCATATGGGTGTTTCTGGTTGTTGATACTTCCCCTGGACTTTCCCCCAAGTCAAACCTCATCCACATACGTAGCTAGGTGGGCCTTCATGCCCGATCACCAGTGCAAAACTCATAGATCCTAATATCCCTTATCAAAATCCGGACGACTAGAGTGACGATGGTGGTGTGCTTGCTCAATGCAAGTTCCGTACAGTTGCCGTATATAGTGGGTTCCACATCCGTTCCATGAAGTAGCGAATATCGTCTGCCTTGCCAAAAGTTGCTCCTCCATGCCCCGCATGAACCCATCTTGAAAGTTCTCTCTTTTCAGTGTTTCGATTTAGACAGGGCAAATCTGATCGTGCAGGCTAGAGTCGATGGTGTGTTGCGAGGCTCGTACACGTCTAGTTTTCACAGTCGAAATCATTCAAAGGTTCCATCCAGCGATGACATCACACGTTTAGCTCTCTAGAAACAAAGGTACACGGTAGGCCCTTGTGATCGGTCTAAATGGTGCATTCGGTACCGTCCAAGTAATGCCTCCACCTTAAATCCAAAGGCCATGGTTTCCATCGCAGGTTGTGACTCATGCCATTCTTCTTGTAACTCCACTATGTAAGCCATCATCATCTCGTGTTGCATCGGCGTGTAACTGGGACTCTCATTTAAACCATCAAAGTATACCACTAGATCATCCGTACCCTTAGGTAAAGACGATGCTCAGTGCATTGTAGAGTTTGGATTTGAAAGCTGAAATGACGTCCCCCCGTTTTGTCTTCCACGAACACAACACCCTGCTGTGTTAAAGAGATTTAAGTTGCACGATCTTCGAAAATCTCCTGATGGATCTGCTATAGTATCCAGTGAGGCCAAGAATTGTTGCATCCTCGAAGGGATCTTTGGTGTCGATCAATTTCTAACAAAATGGATCTTAGCGAGATCCACGTGTATTCCCACTTCACTGTTTATATGCCCAAAAATGTACCTCTCGAATCCAGAAGTTACCTTTAACAGGACTTCGTGCGTAGTGGCTCCGCCCTCAGGAGTTCTAAACAAGATACATATGCCACCCATGTTGTTCCTTTCGCCTGGTAATGATTTCAAATGTCCTCAATAAGCACGGTCGGTTCATCTAATCCATAAAGCTGCTGGTGTTTTATTAACCCCAAGGTCATGGAATACAAAGTCGTATGGCCGAATTGCGTTTGATAAGCCGCTTTAAGAACATTCTCCCCATGAATTTCCATCTGATAATAGTCCGTTCGTAATTCAATCCTCGAATGAAAGCTTGTCCCTCGCAACTAGTCGACAGGTTGTCACTACATGGTCGAGACAAACGGTTCTCGACTGTCACCTTGTTAAGTTCTTAATAACCAGCACACGTACGGAAAAGCTTGTCTTCATGGGTGTAACTGGGGTTCCCGAAAGCGAAAAACTAGTTCCGCCAAAACTCCTGGCGTGAGATCAAACTGAGTTTCTGCCTAACAGTTGTGGAAGTAATCTTGGAAGTTCTTCAAGTAGTTCATCGGAAGAAATTATGAACAACTGGTGGATCCTCGATCCTCTCTTCCTTAGCCTTATCATCAGTAACTGTTGATAGCAATGGCGAGGTAATCCCTCCGTAGGCACTTCTGGGCTTTCATTGCAGAATTGATGCTAACCTTTACACAACTCTGATATTCTGGAACAAATGACGATTCTCCACTAGGGAGGGGGGTACGCAAAGTTTTCTTCTCACAGGGTATATCTGCGCGATGTATGGATAACCAATCCATACCGACTACTGCATCAACTATCAAGGGTAGTAGAAGGAAGGTCGATGTCAAACACTTATCCCACAAGGTCGAGTTTGCATCCCAACAATCATATAAGGTTTCAGTTGACTTGCCATCAGCCGAGTCCACAACAGGTTCGTTTTCAAGAAGCATCAGGGTTAAGCAGAACAGTGACAAAGTGATTAGTTACCAAGAATGTGTAGGCCACCATGTTGTTATAATCCTGGCGTCGCCCAGGCCCATCCTAAATGCCCTTCCACGAGTACCACATCCAGTGTTATTGCTACTGCTACTAGAGCTCCCAAGACTGTCATTGTTCCCTGGGTTGTTAGCGCCTTGCCTTAACATCGGCCATTCCTTGTTGAAGCCACCATCATTTTCCATACCAAAAGTCATGATTTGCGAGTACCTTGATGTCATCATGACTGTTGCTTCTAATGTCGACGCTCGAAACGGAGTCCTGCGGCCTTTTGCCAACAGGGTCCACCTTTTCACATTCCGTGCCACGTCCTAAGGCGCTACTTATTGTGCTGGCAGTTACACATTCTACACCATGGTCGACTGTCATCGTTTATGTCCCGATTGATTCGTGAGAGTTGACTCTCTTAAGTCGTTGTCTAGGGTTTAAGGATTCAGTTGAAGTTAATTCGCTGGTGTTAGTTGCCGGTAATCAGGGTCGTCTAAATACTGAGGTCGGTAAAGTACTACGCTCATCTTCTTGTCCATCGATCTAGTAAGTTGATTGAGTAATACACAGTATGTTTCCAGAATGTTGCATAAGTGATCGCACTTCGGGTTCTAATGCGTCGGTATATTGAGTTCCAGCAACAAAGAGAAGTGAGAAAGGATAGACCAATCATTGACGCTGCAACATCCAACTCAGGGACATTCGTACAAGCACCTAACATTCTACACAGTTCGCTAAACGTTCAGATGTGTGTCCGGGTAATACTCGATAGCATCGAGATTCGTAAGGATTCAGAAAGGAGTGGAAAGATCATGTTCGAGTAGGAGACAATCACTGCTATGACTCCTATAGACTGTTGTGTTTCACATCGATCAATTAACGGAACAGAACCCCTTTTTCACTCGTTAAGTCTCACTGGGACTCACATGCACCCACATTATTATTATGTGTGCACCCACAATAATATTGCGATTTGCATGCTCATCTCAGTTCCTCCTAACTCATGTCAAATGGTTCCTCAAACTCAAATGTCATACAGAGGTTATCGAACGATAAGATTACAAGAATCTAAGGACTATGACATGCTATCAACGCATCATAATGTGAGGAAGCAATCCATGCCATCATGCTATAGTGACGAGTGTGTGCTCTTATGTTACATCATAAACAAATGTGTACTAGTCATGTAATGTATGCAACAAGTGTGAAAGACGAACCTTGCAATCTGGAGCAAAGTGTCATGTTTGTATTCACGTTTTCAGAACTGTTCGGTTATAGTCTGGTCTTATAAAAAACATTTTTAAAACCAAGTTCACTATAACCAGTGGCTCTGATACCAAACTGTCACACCCCCAAAATACCACTTAGGGAATGTCCCTGTTAGGCGTGTAACGTTCCATCAACGAGCCACTAATTACATTGAACCCATACAAGTTTATAAATCAAATCCTCAAGTATTAATGAAAAATACCATTAACAAGTTTAAACGAACATGTTCAGCGGAAGCAAATAGTAAACCAAAGTCAAAATGTTTCAAAACCAATGTATGACATCAATAGTTTAGTCACATGAATTCCCCCAGTCGACCCATGACCACTCCAGCTACTCCAGACAGCAAGTTTCCAAATCCAAGATATCTAACGACCTGCGAGCATGCACCAAGTGTATCAGACAATGCTGGTGAGTTCATAGTTTTATGAAAACGTTGTTACCAAGTGTTTAGTTAATCCATTGAATTTAATTCCGAAAGTAATGTTGATAATACCCCGAATACAAGACGGCTTCTGATTATTTTTCCCTTTCTCTAATGCTCCTATCAAAGCATTGGTCATGACTAGGTCATTAGTTCAACACCCGTCCTCCCAGGTACGGGGTGAGGTTGCCAAACCTAAGTAGCGCTACTAACTAATACCATGATACCTCCCCGGTAACCAAACAACACGGAGGGACTTTAAAGGTCATAGGATGAGTATATTATCCAACATTCCCGTTTTTACCCAAAAGACTTACCCCTCCTCGGGATACCCACTGACTGTCCCAACCACCGGGACGCATGCTCAAGAGAGATGAACTCACCTTTGGTTTGCTTGGTAAGATTAACTTCTTGTTTATCAGTTGGTCAAACACGTCCTAAAAGGGTTATCGGTAACAATCAGTTTCTAAATCTTTTAACGCAAAATACATCACATTCTCATGCAATTATAACAGTTGATCATGTCTTAAAATCAGTACATAAATGATGATATCACATAGTTAAGGTTTAATTCTTTCAATATTCATTTACTGATGTGATCATATTAGAAATCACCCTTTTAACAATATGCTAAATACATGTTATGTCTATAGCCCAAACATAAGCCCTACTGAAGTGCACGGCCCAACACACTTTATCCTCAATCCATGTGTACAACCTATTATGTTTACCCAAACCCAAGCGTTAAACATGTACAACCCATTCATTACAAATGTCGTGTGGCCCATCACTGCTGACCCAGATGTAATCCAATTTGTGTGTGTGGCCCAAACTTAATAGACTATTTTAAGTGTGTGTTCAACAGTTGTGTGCGGCCCATAGATCTCCGGCCCAACCGGTTTCACTTTGTTGCAAAGCCCATTCCCAGTCCTTAACTATTGTTTAACCATTTAACAGCATAACCATTGATCCACTTCATATTGTTATCATTACGAAGAACTTCATGTTTCAACAACCATACATTGGACGTGAACAGGAACTACCACAATCATCTTACTACCCATATTCATTAACCCCATAACAACATGGTTAATTTCCATTCAAACCCACCCCCAAACTTTAATGGTTGTCTACATGAATATATATAAACATACAAACATACCCAGCCCTTGTTTTGATTCGGTTACAACAACCGTCAACATCAACTCCTATATTACTAATCCCACCTATATTCTCAAACAACTGTGTGCTTAATCGAACCTATTTCCCTCATCAATTTCATGTTTGCCAACATACTAAACCTTTTAATTATATATGGTTATCATATCTACCATGTTTATGAGCATCATGCAATAACAAAACTAGAAATTATCATCCAATAATAAAACCAGTTAATCATAGTTCTGATCGTAAAAAAAACAACACTTTGGTCCGAACTCACTTGCATGTACCACATAACAATTACATACTTATAATGCCGATAATCCTAATTATTACGCAAACCATCCGTCAAGAATCTTAATTATGCACAACATGTTAACATACCAATCAATATAATTAAAGATCTCATAATTATCATGAATCATAACACACACATAAACAATATCACACAAATATGAAAATCGACAAGCAAGAACTACTAACCAGGAACTCGACTGACCAGTATGCTATCTCGAACAGGGGGGGGTCTACCACTGCCATGTGCGATTAGAGGAGTCT
Organism: Helianthus tuberosus; assembly: GCA_030545235.1. NCBI lineage: Eukaryota > Viridiplantae > Streptophyta > Magnoliopsida > Asterales > Asteraceae > Helianthus > Helianthus tuberosus. Next base: position 3,437 of record JARYGA010033293.1, on the reverse strand, counting down.
AGGGTTTGGGGTATAATTGTGTTATTATAATACGTAGCCTATATATGTATAAATGCTAAGCCAAAAGCCGGCCCCCTAATGCGAGACTCAATTGGGCGGCCCAATCATGTATGGATACACTCCACTACTAACAACCTTCATGTGATTATGAACTGACAATCCACTATATATTGATTGGACCACAAGATGACTTTCATAAACTCACGCACAAGGTTGTCAGGTCTAGATGTTATGTGTTAATTCAATATATCGATTGGCCCAATTATATTCGTTCATTGCCTGTCCATTAATTACAAATTTCAGAAATTTGCATGTGAATGATGTTGGATCTCGGCCCAAGAAACTGATCATACTCACGTGAACAACAACCCGTGTGGACAAGTGATACGTAGAGGAGAGACCTTGGAAATCTCGGGATGTCACATCATCCCCAACCTGAAAGAAATTTCTATTAATCCAAAATAGCACGGTATTAGGTCAGGATGACTGTGGATTTTCCCCAGGTGTCACAACATTAGTCCCTCCTTCATTTGGCAGTAAAACTTCTTGGCATGGAGTGGCTTTTAGGTACCTTAGAACTCTCATAGCTGCTTCCATATGAATTTTTCAAGGATCTAATGCAAATTGGCTCAAAACATTCACTGAGTAGGTAATGGCATGTCTAGTTGCTTGCAAATACAATAGTCTCCCCACTAGTCTTCTGTACTTGCTTGCATCAACTCAGATTTCTTCATCATCCTTTCTTAGCTTAACATTTTGTTCCACGGGAAATGCATTCGATCGACGTCCTAACATACCAGAATCTTCGAGGATATCCACAATGTACTTCCTCTGGTTAAGAACCAACCCACTTCGAGTTCGAGTCACTTCAATTCACAAAAAGTACTTTAAGGCTCCCAAGTCCTTGATGCTAAAACTTTCATCCAGTAACACCTTTGTCTCTTCAGTTTTCTTCTTATCATTTCCTATGAGTATCAGATCATCAACATATATAAGATTCGCCACAAAAGAATTAGCAGTTTCAAATAGAAATAATGAGTAGTCGGCTTTAGATTGGTGAAACCAATTTCATGCATAGACGAGGTGAATTTTTTGTTCCAATTTCTCGAAGCTTGCTTCAAACCATATACAGATTTTCTAAGATGACATACCTTGTTTTCTTTTCCTTTCTCTGTAGACCTCTTCACTTAATTCCCGATGCAAGTAACCGTTATTACCGTCTAGTTGGTTTACGATCCACTTTCTTTTGGCGGCACTAACCAGAAATATGCGAACAATGACAACTTTTGCCACCAGTGCAAATGTGTCATGGAATTCTACACCTTCCATATCATTTTAGTCTATGGCATTCTTTCCTCCGTGCAACTTAATGGTCCAGGTTCTGTTTTGCTCGAGAGCTTGTAACTCCCTTTTTTCTTAGCCTCTTACCAATTTTCATTTTGCACAGTCAGGTAAATGTTTTGGGCTCATCATTTAAACTAATGGCCGCTAAAAAGGCTTTGTGAGAATTAGTAAAGTTCTTAAAAGACACCAAAATTTGAGATAGAATGTACGATTGAGGAACTTTGATCGGTGACGGGTAATGCTTGGTTCAAGGAAGGTGGAAGGTCGACAATGTAGTCATTGAGATATGCCGGTTTGCTCCTGTTTCTTGTTTTCTAGCGGGTTCTTGGATATCAATGTTGATGGATTCATTTTCTTGTTGTGTGTTACTCTCGCTACCATGTTCATGATTTTCATTGCCACTTTGCAAAGGAGAGCTATTGCTATGCAAGGCTTCATAACATCATTTTGTTTGAGAACCCCTTCTTGATTTCCCCTTGCATTTCCATCACACCACCATGATAAAAATCTTCATGATAAAAAGTTGGCAGTTCAAAAATTTCAGGCTTTTCCTCAAAACTTGGTTTTGTTTTCTCATAAGGAAAAGTATTTTCCTTAAACTTCACATTTCTAGATACTACCAGCTTACTGTTTTTAACATCAAAGATTTTGTATCCTTTTGTGCCCTAGGGATAACCGAAGAATATACCCGGCCTCCCCCTCACCTCAAGCTTATCTCCGTTTGTTTCAACACTACACTAATAAGTGAGGAACCCGATATAACGACCCTCCTAGAACCCTTAACGTAACCCTAAACGTTCCTAAATATACCCCGTATATGAGAAACAGACCCGATATACCTTGGTACTTGTGAAAATCATGAAAAACCAAGATTTTTGTGTCGCTCGCGGCCCGCGACAGACGAAGGAAGTTCCTTCGTGGGGCGCGACGGCCTGGGCTTGTCGGACAAGGCATTGCGCCACGTGTCCTATGCATGTCAAGTCTAGCCTGCTGACTAGACTAAGCCAGTGCCGCCTTTTAGGCTCTCACGGGCCATGACAGGCTTAGCCTAGGGCTTCGCGGGGTGCGACAGGGTGTCCGATCAGTCCTATAAATTGAGGGCTTCGGCTCATTTGATGAATCATTCATTTCTGTTTTTCTCTCTCAACTTCTGAATAGAAATTACTATACCCGGGCATAATACCAACTATAAAGCGAAGCTCTGCCTCGTTGTCAGTATTATAACCCTGCTGTTACCCTACACTGTGACAACCCGGATAATTAAGATTAGCATTGCTTGAAATCCCACAACTTTTAGCATGTGTCTCTATGTTTATCTGCTTATGATTACGTGTGTTTAACTGATTAACTATACATGAAATTGTAAACATGTTTGTGTGTCGTACAACTGATTTAGAGAACCAACTCTTAGCACATAAATGAGTCTAATTGGATCACATTTAGGCATGGGCTTAGTAATTGGATCACATTTAGGCATGGGCTTAGTAAAACCCAAATGGGATTGACATGGGCCATATGGTGTGATATGTATGTTTGGGCCGCACCCCAAAGCCTGCGAAGCCATAGAATTACTGAAGTGTTTTAACAGCCCACGTGAATGGGCTTAAGCCCACTTCGGGAAGCTTGTGACCTCCCCAAAACCTATATTAATTTGTATACGTATTACATGGATGTTTATCTTAAAACTCAAACAAAAAGAACTTAACCCTACCCCTTCCCTGGTTGTGCGACAGCAGACCCCCTCCCCTTTGTCGAAGCCCTTTTCCCTTAAAGATTGTTTTTCGTGCCAAGCTTGATACACCGTGTGGATTAGTCTTAGCATCTTGTCTTTCGGTTAGTTCATCCATATTCATGTTAACTTTTATTTGATAGTGTTATATGATAATGATTATGTTAGATGATATTAATTGTTCCTCTGATGATGATCATGTTACGATATATACATAGGGTATGAAATTATGATAAGGAACTATATGCAACAGTAAGTTAACTCTAGAGTTATTTGACTTGTAATCGTTAGTTAATAATCATCATGAACATGTGTTTTCGTGATCATCATATGTCAATATAAACTCATAAGAATGTGTGAAGTG
>JARYGA010033292.1:0-44680 GCA_030545235.1 Helianthus tuberosus | reverse complement strand
AAACTTCCAAAGTTGCACATTTTAATATCTACATATTAATTTAACATGTTTATTCACAAAATTTCTTAAGGTTTCGTGGTTTCCACAATATTCAACATCACATCTATGCTCAATCATGCAAAAATCTAGTGTAATCACCTCACTAAGACTAAAGCATGTTCAAATCCCATCCAAATCAAGTAATCATTCTTAAATTTATACTAAAACATCATACATTATGATAAACAACCTACTCTTAAACAATAAGCTTAAAAATTCGGAAGAAATCAACACTTCATATGATAATCATGCATAAATTAAGTGAAATTCCATACCTTTAGTGTAGATGAACAAGAAAAACTATTAAAAAGTGCAAAGCAAGAAATTTGCTGAACACTCTTGAAAAACCCTAGAAATCACGCCTAGAAATCTTGCAAACAAGCAAGAATTGATGAAAACCGTGATAGGGGTTTTGTTCCTCTCGAAAAATTACCCAAGATAGGCTAAAAAATCGCTGGATTTGGTGTAGATTTGAAGAAGTTATGAGAAGAGGAAGGATTAGGGTTCTTGAGGTGTTAAGTGAAGAAGATGAAGATGGGGGAGAGAGAACGGTTGATGATGTTACTGATTGGATGATGTTTTTAGATGTTTGGGGAAATATGATAAGATTTTCGGGTCCTAGATGTGGCTACAAGAGGATTCGGGTTAAGGTTTGATAGTTAAAAAGGGTTTGGGTTCGAACTAGCCCTTAAACAACACATTGCGTCGGCTGGAATTTTAAGATCCGTCGGCGACGGACATAATCACCGTCGGCGACGGTGTATGGAAAATGGGAGTAGTGGCGAAGGCCTAACGTGCTGTCTACGGAGAATTTTGGGCGACGCACGTTTTGGAGAGCCGTAGGCGACGGACAGGACTACCGTCGCCGACGGTATGCAAAAACTTACTTTTTTTATTTTTTCAATTTTTATGTTTTTTTTTATGAAAAATAGGAAGAAATTTATGAACTTTTTAATAAAAGGACTATATACAAATAAAATTCCTAAAAATTATTAAAAATCTTTTTGTAATTTTTTATAAGTTAAAATTTGGAAATCGCGAAAACCGTTAACGGCCCTACCACCCCCCCCTAAAAGTCGTGTATTGTCCCTAATACACACAAATAAGTCTAAAAAAACATACCTTTTGTCTTCAAGACCCGTTCATGATATCCGAACTTCACACAATCAAGAAGGTTAGTACAAACGAGAACGATTAACACAAAAACACTCACACAATTAAATAAATTGTACATAACTTTACAAAACTCATTACCGGTCCTTTCAGTTGACCTCATAAGTTGGTACACTTACCACGAAGTTCACCAACTCCACATTCTCATCCCTTTTATCATTGTTACCGTCGAGAAACGGTTTAAGGCGGTGACCGTTAACCGTTTGCTTCGACCCATCCTTTGGGTCCTCGATGGTAACATCTCCAAGTTTTCCGACCCGTGTAATCACGTACGGGCACATCCATTTGCTCTTGAGCTTCCCGGGAAAGTATTTAAGCCTTGAATTGTAGAGCCAAACCTTTTAACCCACTTCAAACTCCTTCGGCTTCAACTTCGCGTCATGTGCCCTCTTCATATCATCCTTGTATTTCGAGGCGCACTCATACGCTTCTTCCCGAAGCTCCTCCAACTCACAAAGCTTTAATTTTTGCTCCTTTCCTGCATCGTCATATTTCATGTTAACTTCTTTTATAGCCCACCAAGCACGATGCACAAGCTCAACCGGTAAATGACAATTTCGCCCATAAACTAAGCGATAAGGTGTAGTTCCAATAGGTGTTTTATGAGCCGTTCTATAAGCCCATAAAGCATCATTCAACTTCGTCGACCAATCCTTTCGGTCAGGTCGAACGGTCTTTTTCAAAATTTCTTTTATTTGCCTATTGGAAACTTCCACTTGACCGCTTGTTTGTGGGTGGTAAGGGGTAGCAATCCGATGGTCAACTCCATACCGTTTCAAGAGTTTGACAAAGTTAAAATTCTTAAAATGAGATCCCCCATCACTAATGATCACTCGGGGAATTCCAAATCTAGAAATTATGTTTGTTTGTACAAAATTGCAAACAACAGTATGGTCATTCGTCTTGGTGGCAATCGCTTCAACCCATTTGGATACATAATCGACCGCCACCAAGATATATAAGTTGCCATGCGAATTAGGGAATGGGCCCATGAAATCGATCCCCCACACATCAAAATTATCTACAATAAGGATCGGTTGCATGGGCATTTCATCCCTTTTGGAAATACCCCCTAACTTTTGACACTCTACACAGTTTTTAGCGAAATTAAAAGCATCCTTGAAAATAGTCGGCCAATAAAGACCACTATTAAGCACTTTGTTCCCGGTTTTGTGACCACTGAAATGGCCCCCACAAGCAAATGAATGCAAGTGCATCAAGACGCTAGGAATCTCCTCGTCGGGTATGCATCTTCGAACGACTTGATCCGGACATATCTTGAATAAGTCAGGTTCTTCCAACGTGTAGTACTTGATTTGAGAAAGGAAGTGCAACCTCTTCCTTCTATCCCAATGAGCCGACAAGTCACCTGTGACCAAATAATTAACAATATTAGCATACCATGGTAATATTGAAACTTTTATGATTTGCTCATCTGGAAAGTTCTCGTTAATCTCTTCACGGGAAGAATTCTCCTCCACAACCAATCGAGACAAGTGGTCCGCAACCACATTCTCACTCCCTTTTTTGTCTCGAATTTCCAAGTCAAATTCTTGTAGCAAGAGAACCCATCGGATTAATCTTGGCTTTGCATCCTTCTTGTCCATGAGATACCTAATTGCAGAATGGTCAGAATATACAATGACCTTAGTACCCCATATATAAGCACGAAATTTATCCAACGCATATACCACTGCAAGTAGCTCTTTCTCGGTAGTTGTATAATTTAATTGTGCATCCGAGAGAGTCTTACTTACGTAGTAAATGGCAACCGGTTTCTTGTCCACCCTTTGACCCAGCACGACCCCCACCGCATAATCACTTGCATCACACATAATTTCGAATGGTAATGACCAATTCGGTGATTACGAGATCGGGGCCTCAACCAACTTTTTCTTCAACACGTTAAAGGCATTTTGGCAATTTTTATCAAAATCAAACGTTTTATCCTTTAACAATAAATTACATAGGGGTTTTGTTATATCACTAAAGCTAGAGGTGTGCAAAAAACCGAATTAACCGAACCATAACCGAATTAAACGATAAAACCGAACCGAAAAAACCGAACCAAATAAAAAACCGGTGGGTCGGTTAATGGTTTTTTTGAAAACCGAAAGTAGCGGGTCGGTTATGTTCAGTGGCGGACTTAGAGGGTTAATAGGGGTAGCACGGGCTGCCCCTCAACCCCGTCTCCGTAGTGTAAAAATACCCCTTAACTCCATTTCCGTAGTGTAAAAATACCCCTCAACTCCGTTTCTGTTATATAAAGGATACCACTAACTTTTTGGTCTAGTTCCGCCACTGGTTATGTTTATTATTTTTTCCATACCCACCATAACCGAACCGAACCGACATGTAATAAATCTTGTAGGATTTAGGACTTTTCACCATATTTTTAATATTTGATGTTTTAGTACTTATAGGTTTTACATATCATTTTGTGGTTTTGGTGGAATGTTTATTTGAATTTATAGAATGTATCATATCACTTTATTTGAATATTCGATAATAATTGGTATTAATATTATAGATTATGTGTATTTTTTAATACTATGTAATATACTAATATATACAAATAGGCAATAACAATTTATTCCATGTTAAAAAAATTAAGCTATTTTTAGCTAAGCTAAATACATGGTTAACCACCCATAACTGACCCGCTATAACCATCAAAACCGAATAACCATAACCACCATAACCGATCGGTTATGGTTATGATTATCCAATAACCGACATCGCGGTTATGATTATGGTTTTTGGTCAAAACCGACCCAAACCGACCCATGCACACCCCTAACTAAAGCTTTTTATAAACCGCCTATAAAACCCCGCGTGTCCTAAGAACGACCGAATACCCTTAACACTTGTGGGATAAGGCAAAGTGAATATGACTTGCACTTTTGCTCTATCCACCTCAATCCCACGACTCGAGACGACATGCCCCAACACAATCCCTTCTTGAACCATAAAATGGCTCTTTTCCTAACTTAAAACAAGATTTTTCTCAACACATCTTTTTAAAACTTTTTCGAGTTGGTCGAGGCATGTATCAAATGATGACCCAAATATTGAGAAATCATCCATGAAGATTTCCAAAGACCCCCCCACCATAGCTGAAAAGATGCTCATCATACACATTTGGAAGGTGGCGGGGGCATTACAAAGTCCAAAGGGAATTCGCCTAAATGCGAAGGTACCGAATGGACAAGTAAAAGTAGTCTTTGCTTGGTCTTCCGGATGTATAGCAATTTGATTGTATCCTGAATAACCATCCAGAAAACAATAAAATTTTTGTCCGGCCAATTTCTCAACAATTTGGTCAATAAATGGCAAAGGGAAATGATCTTTGGAAGTTGCAGCATTTAACTTCCTATAGTCAATACAAATACGCCACCCGGTTACAGGCCGAGTGGCGACCTCTTCACCTGCGTCATTTGTGACGACTTGAATGCCCGCTTTCTTAGGAACTGTTTGTGTCGGGCTTACCCATTGGCTATCCGAGATAGGGTATATGATACCCGCATCTAGCCACTTCAGTACCTCCTTCTTAACCACTTCTCGCATGTTTGGATTTAGTCTCCGTTGTGTGTCGCGAGAAGGACTCATGCCATCTTCCGTGATGATCTTGTGCATCACCACCGAGGGACTAATTCCCTTCAAATCCGCAATGGTCCACCCGATAGCGGCTCTATGAGTGACCAATACTTTCATCAACTTCTCTTCTTGCTCCCCGGTCAAGTTAGATGCAATGATAACCGAGAGCTTGCTACCCTCACCCACATAAGCATACTTTAGATGCTTGGGTAGCGCCTTCAACTCTACCACCGGAGGTTCTTCCAATGACGGCTTCAACTTTGTGTCGATGCTTTCCGGAAGACTTTCCACTTGATGTGTCCAAGTGGGCCTTCCTTCCCTTGCCGCTAAGACCTCCAACTCTTTCACCTCCTCATCCATGCTCCGATTCATCTCTCCTTGTAACCTCTCAAACATGAAACACTATTGTGTTTTCCTCTTCGACACTAATGTCGCATAGAGGTATACATTCGTCAACAATGTCTGCCATATAGCATTCATCGCCGACTAGAGGATCCGTCAATCCTGAAAAGACATTTAACCACAACCGACGGTTACCAAAAGTCATGTCGACCATGCCTGATTTGCAATTAATTTGGGCATTCGATGTTTCCAAAAATGGTCGACCGAGGATCACCGTTGGTTGCTTAGTTCGGTCCAAAGAAACATAATCTAATACTAGAAAGTCCACCGGATAGTAAAAGTCCTCGACCTTGACTATTACATTCGTGACTATCCCACGGGGTAGTTTAGGAGTCAAGTCGGCTAACACTACGGTGGTGTTCGACACTTGAAGTGGACCAAAATCATATTGGTCATATAAACTACCCGGCAAGATACTCACACTTGCCCCAAGATCCAAAAGTGCCCGTGTCATTTTAAATTCACCGACTTGTATTGAAATAATGGGCGCCCCCGGATCTTGAAGTTTTGGTGGAAGTGCACCCGAAAGAATTGAACTCACATTTTCAGTTAAATCAAGTTTCTTAGGAGACTTGTGAGTCTGCTTTTGGGTGCATAAATCTTTCAAGTATTTAGCATATGAAGGTACTTGCTTAATTGCATCTAAGAGTGGTAAATTGATTTTAACTTGTTTAAAAATTTCCCACATCTCTTCTTGTTGTGGGCCTCGTTTATTTACCACTTTCTTAGATGGTCCCAACAAAGCTTCGGGATAAGGGGCGGTATTAACCTCCACACCCTTTTCCTTAGCCTTTGGGATGGGAACGGTCACAACAGGTGTAGTATTATTAATTTTTAAATCATTTTTATTTTGACCCGTTTGACCGTTATTACCTTCATCATCACTCGCATCTTCCACCACCCCTTCAACAAACTTGGGTGGTGGTGGCTCAACACCATTATCTATCACTCGACCACTACATAAAGAAATTTTATTTATTGGTACCTCACGTGTGTTTTTCGAGCTCGACCCATGATGCTTAGGGTTCACCGTGGTGTCACTTGGAAGTCCTCCTCCACTTCCACGAATTTGAGCCATCTCTTGAGCAAGTTGCCCCACTTGCTTCTCCAGCGCCTTATGAGATTTATCTCTTACTTCCAACTATTTCTTCACTTTGGCTTTGAACTCTTGATGTGAATTAGTAAGAGTACTCATTGCATTTATGAGGGCATCGAATTTTGAATTTATCGAGTCTTCACCTTGGGAGTTTGAAGCACCACCCCCATTTCCACTTTGGTTGTAACCCCGTTGATAATTGCTTTGGTAACCCCCTTGGTTACCCCCTTGATTGTAATTCCATTGGTAACCCCCTTGGTTACCACCTTGACGATTGTTATACGAGGAACCACCTTGATTACCCGACTGAAAATTCGGGTTCATTTGATTCGAGGCATTACCATACCGAAAGTTAGGGTGATTTCTCAAACCCGAATGGTACGTGTTGGAATTCATGTCGTATTGCTTTCGATCCCCATACACTTGATTTACCTCCTCGGTGTAATCACTCGGCCCCGTTGGACATTGCTCAGTTCTATGGCCGATATCCCCCACACTCTTCACACACTGCGAATTGAACCGCATTCACCTTCTTCTTTTTCATATGAGCCATTTCCCGTTCTAGAGTAGAAATTCGATCCTTAGAATCAAGATCGGGAAGTGATCGGGAGACGGGATGTTTCTTGGCTCTATCGGCCGATTCCTTTTCTTTAGACCGCTTGCTCATTCGCTCGAGGAATTCCCAATCATCATCTTCATGATTGCTCAATAGGGTTCCGTTGCTCGTTGACTCGAGACGATTCTACGTCGCATCATCCAAACCACGTACAAAACACTTCACCAATTCCCACTTTTCTATTTGGTGATGTGGGCATTTCCGAATCAATTCTTTGTATCGAGTGAACGCTTCATGCAACGGTTCACTTGATAGTTGTCGAAACGACCTTATTTCATCCCGTGCATCATCGGTCTTTGCCATCGAATAGTATTCATCAAGAAAGACTTGTTGCATCTCACCCCATTTCCGGATACTATTCGCCGGAAGTGTAAGAAACCATTGCTTCGCTTTGTCTTTTAGCGAAAACTGGAATAATCGAAGCTTGACATCCTCCAATGCAAAGTTGTGCCCTCCGATAGTGTTACAAATGGAGGAAAACTCCGCCAAATGCGTGTACGGTTCATCATTAGACCTCCCATTGAAGTAGGGAAGTATATTGATGTAATGGGGCTTACAGTCGAACATTCTCCTGTCACAAACTATTGGAGAGTCATTATCCGTAACCACCGGTCTAAAACGGTCATTTACTCCCCGTGGAGGTTATTGACGACGATGCGGACCGTTAACTTCTTGATCCACTGGCCTTCAATTATCTCTTTTATCACCTCCCCTATCACCTCTTCGGTTTCCACCTTGGTTACCCCTTTGATTACCCCCTCCCACGAAACGAGGAATCCGGTTAGGGTTAGCATTGTTGTTGTTGTTGTAAAACCCATCTTTCCGGTTCCTTTGGTTATTGTTTTGTGGTTGGCGGTTATTTTTGTAACCGTCATTTCTCCTATCCCCATACCCGTAGTCATCGTTCCCCACAAAGTTGGCGTTTTGGTAGCCAAACTCATCATCTTCAAACCCTCTTGCATTGTAGATGTTACCTTGATTCACATACCCCCAATCTTCGTCATCATTAGCCCGATCATCATAATATCCCCCATCATCCGAATTTTCCGTATGAACACTCACATGTTCCGGCGATTGGTAACCGGGAACACTAAACGGCTCATCATCAGGGATAGCGTTTCTCAAATCATCGATATTAAAGAACGGGTCTTCATTCGCGGGATTGCCACGATCTCAATTGCCTCTACGATCGGAATTTACATTCCGATCATCAAGGTGAATGGGTAAGGAATTTTGTCGGTGAAGGTTTTGTTGCTGGGGTATTCTTTGGGTGTTGTTGGGATTTTGGTTTCGGAAAGGTGGTGTGGGTGGTCTAGAGTTGGTGTTACCACCCGGTTGTTCTTGAGGTATAGGTTGAACATTTTGGGCGGGATTGAAGTTGCTTCGGTATTGGAATTGGTTCGGGTTTTGATTGAGGTTTTGGTTTGCCATTGAATCGTTTTCAATGGATAGTGTGGGTTGTGGTGTTTGATTGGTTTGATTAGAAGCAAGAGTTGCTTCTAACCGGTTTGCTAAATTCATCCTTGCAACTCTTTCGATTTCCGGTTCGTAGACTAACGGTGAAGTCCTCCCGGAGTTTCAAGTATGCATGCACTACCTGTAACCTGCACAAGTAACACACCCCGCGTAACAAAGAAAAAGACAAAGTACAAGAAAATAAATTATGCAAATTAAACAGTTAATCACACAAATTCAAATAATATCCAAACACAAAGCGCACGCACTCCCCGACAACGGCGCCAAAATTTGATCGGAGTGTCATGCTCCGGTCAAAGATAAGATTTATAGTCCCAAATTACCCTTAACAAATAGTTAGTGGTAGCAAGGGGTCGAGCCACGAAGAGTATGTGGTTTGCGATTGGATTTGGATGAATTGTTAAAAGATGTCACTATTATGAAGCTTGCTATCTTGTTTTTGTGTTTTTTTGTTCGATTGAAAAGATGTGAATTAAATTTATTAAAATAATTGAGTTGATAACTACGAATGATTAATAATTGCAAGAACGTAATTAAAGGTTTAAACAAGGCTCACACCCGGTTCGGTAATTGCAATCCTAGGGTTCTTACACGTTTTAAATTTGATTTACTTGAATATGTTATTAACGGATTTCTATCATCAAAGCTTAGGTGCCAATTGCTATCAACGCGTATCGCGGACCACAATGCACTTCGTTACTTCGGACAAGTAAAACCTTTTGAATGACAAGGCATAATTGCACAAACTTGTTTCGCAAAGTCAAATTTCATAACTCACTCGACAATTCACAAATATAGTTCAAATGCAAGACAATTGTCAATCAATTCAAATACAATTCAAGTTGTCACAAAATCAAACTAAAACATTGTTCAAACCCTAGACTTACAATAACCTACACCGGGGTGAAACCTCCAAGAAATTAGCCGCTCATGGAAGGACGAACGCTATCACCGGAAATTGAGAACTTGAACATCATCATCTTGAAGTTTTGAAGTTGGGAAGATGGTTGTTAGGGTTTGGAATGGTTGGTGGTGATGAGTCGATTGAAGGATGAATGGAATAATGGATTAGGGTTAATGGAATGCAAATGGAATTGATTCGGATCTTGATTCGGATGGTAGTGATGATGGTTGGTGAATTGGTAATGGTAGATAAGTGGTTATGGCTCCAAAAGATGATTCAAACCTCAAAAGAATGTGTAACTCCCCGAATTGAATGCCCTCTAGTCTTTTGATTCGATCCAAGACCAAGGAAACAACAAATTCGCGAATCCACTTCTGACGAGCCGTCGCCGACGGCCAAAAGGCCCGTCACCGACGGTATGTGTAAAACCCAAAACTTGCCGACGGTTTAATTCGCTGTCTACGGACATTTTAGGCTACGGATGATTTCACGGGGCGTCGCCGACGGGCCCTTTGGCCGTTGGCGACGGTGCTTCAAATCTTCATTTCCTGTTTTTCGCGTTCCTTGCTCCCGGTTGACCCGTTTCGTGTCCCGGTGGTCCGGTTTTCACTCCGGTGACCCGTAAAGCTCCTTAAACTCCGCTAGAATTGAAAAACAAGTATCTAATCAAAAGTAGGCTATTCGAAATAAAAACTTGTGTAAAAAAATCAAATTAAGCAATTACAAGCACCGGTTTTCGACCACGTATCAAATCCAAGGACATCTCTTTATATCAAGAATCCAATGGTTAAAAGGTATGTCTCTCAGAATTTGGCATCAAGGGATACGAGTGATATAGATGCAACATCTGGTGTCACTTACATCACAGGGGTCCAATAAAAGAGGAGTTCTGACCAATAGAATTTCAACAAATTGTTTACAATATGCAAACGAATTTTTGAAACAATAACATCCGCTAGATGAACTCAAAATCAACAACTCGAACATGATAGTAACATGAAAATGATCTGTCAACTTTCGAACAAATAAACGAATGAAATTAGGATGTTGACATTATTGAATTGCGGGAAGACATCGAAATGGAATATAATCGAATCCGACGTATCAATGTCTTAATTTGTAGTCGCACTAAGAATGTTGTAACACCCCGAAAACGGGTTTGGTAATCAAACCACGTTAATACTACAGGACGGGTAAAATACAGTTAGTGGTAAAACTTACCCGGTAAATTTTAGGATTTAAATAAATAAATCTAATATTTATTAAAAGGATGAGAAATACTTTGAGAAAACAAAGTATATAAAAGGCCCGAGATTTAACGGGACTTAAAATAAAACGGGTTGTGAACAAGATAAAGTAACTAGGAAATAAATAACCTAGTACAAGTCTTGTAATTAAATGAAAGAACTAAATATCAAGTTATAAACTAAATAAAAGTGGAGGGGCCTATGTTGTTATAATTGAAACTTATATTAGTCTGCCCGTAGTGGGGCGTTTTTTTTTTTAAATTAAAAAAAAACGCCGGAAAACGCCCACATCACCATTACACCCGGCGTTTCCGGGCGTTTTTTTTGAAAAAAAATGACTCCGACGTGATTATTAAAACGCTTAAACATGTTTTGAACACCCAATCCCAAGTCTCCAACGGCTACATTTTTTAAACGGCTAGTTTTTTTTTTTAAACATTTTCCCCCTATATATATAAACTCATTCATTTTCAACCAAAATCATCACAAAAACCCTCTAAAAAATACAACCATTTTATAAAAAACTTGATGGATTCTCCTAGTTCTTCATCCATGGTAAATTATTACTACAACGAGTTTTTTGCGGATGGCGATGGTTCAACCGATGAGGAGGTTGAGCAAGAGGCGGTTACGAGTGCTTGTCAACTAGCGGTGAGATATGTCGAGCATTGTCGTCGCCCCCAAGCAGAAAAAAGTAAAAGAGGTTATATTGAACGAGACCGACGCGGGGCACACGATCGTTTGATGAAAGATTATTTTGATGAGGAGCCGACATATTCGAACGAAATGTTTAGGCGTCGTTTCCGAATGAGTAAGCGGTTATTTCTACGCATAGTCGACGACTTGGAAGCCAACTACGATTATTTTAAACAAAAAGCGGATGCGAGAGGGGAACTTGGATTTACCGGTATCCAAAAGTGTACGTCGGCGTTACGAATCCTTGCTTATGGAAACACTACCGACATCAACGACGAGTATCTAAAAATGGCGGAGAAAACAATGAGAGATAGCTTGGAGCATTTTTGTCGCGGTAAAATTCCTATACTTTACTTTTTTTTTAAACCTCGAGTATGTTTACAATTTATTTTTTTTAAGCTTATGTTTGTCTATTTTTTTTTAAGTCCAATAATTCCTATACTTTACTTTTTTTTTTGTCTATGTTTTTTTATAAAGGTATAATTGATGTGTACGGTGCGCGTTATCTTAGAACGCCCACATGGGACGACCTTCAAAAGATCTACGAGGTACATAATGCTGAGCATGGTTTTCCTGGTATGATCGGGAGCATAGATTGCATGCATTGGCGTTGGAATAACTGCCCGATTGCATGGCGAGGCCAACACACACGGGGTGAGCAAAAAGGACCCACTATTATTCTTCAGGCGGTTGCTTCACAGGACCTATGGGTTTGGTCGGCTTACTTTGGCGTGGTCGGGTCATGCAATGATATCAATGTTTTTGAACAATCTCCGCTGTTAGAGGAGTGGATTTCTGGCAAAGCTCCAAAAGCGTCGTTTTACGCAAATGGAAACTACTACCCTCATGGATATTATTTGAGCGACGGAATTTATCCTAGGTATTCGATTTTCGTGAAGACATATAGTGATCCTTTTGATGAAAAAAGAGCATACTTTAAAAAGGTTCAAGAGTCTTCACGAAAAGACATTGAGAGATGCTTTGGGGTTCTTAAACAACGTTGGCATTATTTGAGAAATCCTTGTCGTGCATGGAGCAAGCAAAAAATGAGAGATGCTATGTACGCGTGTATAATCATACACAACATGACTTTGGAAGACGAAGGAAAGGCGATATGCCAGAATTATGTGCCAGAAGCCGTTCAAGAGGAGCATCCACAGGCGTCAATGGAAGAAAGAGTGAATAATGCGCGAGAGTTGCGTTACGAACCGTACCATTCCCAGTTAATGGTTGATTTGCTACACCACGCATGGTCGGTTCGGTATGTACCACCTGAGGGAGAGGAAGAAACGGAGGACGAGGAAGACGAAGTTGGCGAGGGTGAAGAAAGCGAAGATGAAAACTAGTGTTTTATTTTTATTTTTTTAAATTTCATCGGATTTTAATTTTTTTATTTCTAGTATTGTATTTTTTTTTATTTAATCGGATTTTAATTTTTTTATTTCTAGTATTGTATTTTTTTTTATTTAATGAAGTATTTAAAGTTTTAAAAAAAAATAATTGGGAAATGATTGCATGGGCGTTATTGGAATAATGCCCCACTACACCACTTTATGCTATAATGCCCCATGCTGACTGGGATGACACGTGTCGGATAATGCCCCATGGTCGGGGCATTATAAGTTGTTACCACTACACATGGTCTTATTAAGTTTAACAAAATAAAAACCAAACACCCCATTTGAGGGTCTGGTTCGATTACAGGCAGGAGAAGGGGCGACCCCCACTCTCAAAAACCTAACATTCACTAATCTCACAAATTGAAGGATCAAACCAAGTCCAAAACGAAAATCGAGCATAGATTAATGATCCCCATTGCAAGGAGATCATAAGGTATTTAAAATTTGACAAAAATTCTCTACTTGAAATTCTCATGAATTTAGAGAACTTGAAATCTGATGATGCATGTATGAATTGTAGATGAATTAGGAACATTAAAATGTCTAGGAGTAAACCCTAGACAAGTACATGTTGAAATTATTCTAAATTCTAGTGAAATCCATGGTCACCATTGTAGGTGACTAGTGGGTTATGTAGAACTTGATAAACACTAGGAAATTTTGATGTTGTTCTAGTGTAATTTGACATATGTGAAGTTATTTCAGAATTTTAAAGGCAAATATTTGTGTTGAATAGTTTGAATGATGAAAATTCGGGTTATATGACAAGTTATGAGCTTGTTAATGAATTATTTAAAATTCTGCCCTTAAGGTGTTTGTAAAAATGCCCCAAAGAAGGCTTGAAATTGAAATTTAAAGTTAAAACGCATGATTGTGATGATTTAGCAAATTATGCGATACATGATTTAAAAAGGGTTCTAAACGGATTTCGAATTGAACTCTTTAGGCGAGGAATCCGGATCGTCAAATGGACAAGCCGATGGAAATTCGCGTTTGAAAAGGATGCTTAAAAGGTACGTAACTACGGTTTCGTTACGTTATGCTCGATAACGTATTTTCACTAGTAGACTTTAAATTAGCATAATAGATGAAATTGGTATTTAGTTAAAGTGACGAAGATCACTAAGTAGATAAACGGGTCGAACAATGGTTGAAATTGTAGTGTCGAAATGACTTAAACGTCACTCATTAAAAATTGAGTTGTAAAAGCATAAGCCATGGAATGGACGTGACACGCGAAGGTTGACAAGCCCCGGGAATGGGTAATTACGGTTAGAAAACAATGTTGATGAATTATAAAGGTACGCGACCTATGGTTTTGTTACACTATGTTATTTATTTATCCTAGGTAGTTGTTTTGGAAATTAACCAAACAAGAAAAACCCGTTAAGTCACGGAAGTGACGAAGTGCTTAGACAAATAAAATGAGTCAAAACATGTGTTAGAAATAGAGTTTGGAAGTAAAACGACTATACGGTGTAAACCGGAGTTAGTCATATGGTTAAGATGGTAATAAATATCATCTTATATAGTTTTACGGTCATTTAAGACCAAACGGGTCAAAAGGTGAAATTATCACCCTTTGACAATATCGACTAATGGTTTGTTGAGTTATATGATTATAGGAATGAATATCAAATGGATATGTACATCGCTATTTCTTAGCGGCTACCAAGGCAAGGTATCGAAACGGGTCAATATATTGATCCGAGTCAGGTATGTGTATTTAAAATGTAGGCTAAGTGATTGGATTGGCTGAAAGTGCAATGAAGTCCTTTATGGTAAAGGACGGAGCTTAGTTGACAGAAATGCCCTTGATAGGCATATCGAGCAAACAACTATAAAAGGTTGATAGAAACGAGCTATTAGATTAAATGATTACTTTGGTCAAGCAAGTAAGCGGAGAGTTGATCTTCATGAGTCAAAGTCTTAAAAATGCGCAAATACCCCTAACGGGTCAAAATAAGCAATTGAGCGTAAACAGGTTTTTATTATGTAAGAAACCCGTGATTTAAGATTAATATGATAGAGGACATTAAAATTATAAATTTCATGAGTTTAAAGATCAAATAAACATGTTGGTTTGATAATATCACGAACGGGTCAAAAATTGGTAAAAAGGGTAATAAGTCGAAGACTTAAAAGTCTGAAATTTTATTAATCCGGATATTGGATTTTAACTCCATAAGATGGAGAATTGATTTACGGACGCGTAGGAAAAAGAATCGGGTAAAACGGATTAAAAACGAGAGAGTTATGCTCGTTTCCGTGAAATCAGGTTTTGCTGGGAATATGCAGCAACTGTTTAAGCAACAATCTGTGAAAAGGGGGCCTAGGCGTAGCGCGAGGCCCCCTAATTCCGAAAAATTTTTAATTTTTGTTGTTTTGACCCACGGGACTTGTTTATACCCATTCTAACACTATCAAAACTAACATTTGATGTGGTTTTGACCTTAGGTGAATGTCAAGAGTGCCCGGATGAAGATCAAGCTCGATGAGGAACCGGACATGATAAAGTTAAAAGCTTCCGCATGATATTTCGTCGTAACTTTTAAACAACGAACTCAAATTCATTAGTTGTATATAAACCTTCATTTGTAAAAGATTTAAATTAACCGTATTATTCAAAATACATATAATTATAATTACATGTTCATTTCCGTAAACTATACGAAAACCTTAAAATAATAACAAGGGTGTTACAAATGTTTAAAAGACAAGTTGAGCCAAGAATATGGGTAGTTGCGTGTGAAACGGTTGACCATGACTAGCACAAGCTACAAGTTTGTAACAATACCACAAGGTGTCGTAATTGACATAATTCAATAATAGCGATGACCAAACAAGTTCACCGTTGTTTGAAATCAAATGAAAGTGTAATGAAACAATCTGAAGATTTGATTCAAATAGTATCGCATAATTTTCAATTGAATATGGAACACCAAAGAATTACTGTTTTCGATCGAAGATGAAAAAGTGATAATCACTACAAATCATTCGATCGCTAATGAAAGAACCGTTATGAGGTACACTGGAATATAAAATGAATCTTTTCTACCATTGCCTTGACACACAACTGTGTTAAGACTACCTTAGTCATGATGAAACAGAACGGATTTAGAGCAAATAAATAAATAAACAATTTAAATCCATGTATGAGATGCGTAGACGAGATTAGCGCAAGCTTTAATCTAGTGGAAACATCACCGTAAAGTTTCGAAGGCAACAAACGATTTAATGGAGCCGTAGACCAAACAAGTCTACTGCGACTTGGAACAAATGAAACTCTCGCAAAAATGAATTTGAATATGCTGCTTGACGGGTGGTCCGTAGGACAACCCTTAAGGCCTTTAAATAGACTAAAATACCATATTTTATCCGGTTAATAGCTTCAATTTGGTAATCACAAGATGTTTGATGTTACAGGTGTTAAAGAGCTTAAAATGCGGGTTTTATGGAGCTTGGATGGATGCTAGAAGTTGGCGGTGTTGGGATTGAAGAAATGGTGAATTAAATGAAGGAAACAAGGAAAAACTAACACTCAGCGCCGTAACCTACGGTAACCTACGGCACTTGGCCGTAGGTTACGGCCCCAACCTTTGCAAAAAGCCTTCGCCGTAAGACAGAAGCCACCCGCCGTAAGGGAAAGCTGCCCGCCGTAACCTATGGCCCTCTGCCGTAGGTTACGCCACCGACTGATCCAATTTTCTAACTTGTGCATTTATTGGTCATTTGATGGGGTTTTTATGGAGACTTATCATTGGTTTTCGGTTACCACTTGTCTTGGGGACGAATTGGGAGCAACTTTTGGAGACTTGGGCTTGAAGAACATCTTTTAATCATTTAGTTTGTGTGCTTCGATCTTTATGAACAATAGAACTTTTGTTATGATGTTGCTTCAAGCCATGAGTGGCTAAACACTTGATGATTGTCCTGGATTGAAGGTTTGGTTGAGACATTTCATGTTTGGTTTTTCTAATTTCTAGAATAACAATCTTTATCTTAATGGTGTGTTTGTTATGGTGTGTGATTGTTTGTTAGTAACTTGTTAATCCTTATGTTGAACTAATTAGAAACCATACGTTCTTGGTGCCGTTGGCAATCGAGATATCATGGGTATAGTTAGGCTTGGGTAAGGGTTGATTGATCATCGGGTAACAACCTCACGTTCTAGGAATCTGAGTACTTAGTTCCCTTCAATCACTGCAAGTAGTCACACATGAGCTATGTCTATGTAGTTCTTTCTAGTGAAATGATAATATGAATGTCGAAAGAAACCGGAAATCTAGGATGGTCATTTGTCTCTAATTTGCTTACAACCCACACTCCTCTTTTGCAATTTATTTAGTTAAATTTAGTTCTTAAACCAATCCAATCAAATCATCTCTTGAATTTATTTTATTTGCAATTAGATTAATTTAGTCAAGTTAGATATACACTTTCAAATAACACATATTCCACAAACTCCCTGTGTTCGATACCCACTTACCGCTATCTATTAGTAGTATTTGGATTAAATTTGATTGTGACCACGACATCACGTCAAATTTTGGCGCCGTTGCCGGGAAGTAGTGCGCAATGTGTGTTATCTTGTGTATTAGTTTGAAAAAAAAATAATTAAAAAAAAAACCAAAAAGATTTCTTTTATGTTCATGATTTACACTTGGTAGTTGAGTTGTGTTGTGCAGGATGACAGGGTATTACACAAATTTCCGCTTATTTACATGTAGATTGTGCGGGGGTCCACGACATCCATGTATTGGTTGCCACGAGGCTCACTACAGGAGGGCGCATGGAAAACCGGTGTCTTATGTTTCACAGCTTCCACCTCCATCATACGTTGACGATTATGAATCAGAAATGGAGGATGACTATTATTCATATGGATACGATCGGGATGAGGAAGTTTATTATGAGGCAAGGATGGATGGTCTATGTTTTTGTTGCGGTCGCGATCACACTTATGATTATGATGTGTGCACGGTGTATTCGGAAAACCCGAAGTATTGGGATAAAAAGATGATGGATGCACGCATCTATAGACCGTATCAGGGATATCGACAATATCATCCCGAAGAATATTCTGAGCCCAAGGGTGTTTATGTTTATGAGACCGAGGAGGAGAAAGAGCTTGCTGTATTGGAAGTAACTTTGTCCAAACTCGAGCAATATTTAGCAACACCCAACCTGCCCGATGAAGACCGAATTAGCTGCTTAGTTTCTAAGTGTCATACTTTAAAATTGAAGATAGAGATAGAAGAACGCCTCTCACCATTACCTGACGATATTAGAGATTATTCTCACATGAAGGAGGAGGTTGTGGAGGATAATACCACACCAATGAGTCCTTTATCTGATGAAGAGTCACTTGTAGATCAGATGATGTGTGCAGATTATGAGGTAGAGCAGGCTGATGAGATGGATACGTGTACCGAAACTCTTCCCATATCAATGATTCAAATTAACAAGTGTGGGGAAGAGGGTTCGAGGAATAAGATGAGAAAGGTGAAACTACCAGACATTAAGGTATATTTCATGAAGTGGACTAGCAAAGCCCGTAGGAGCAGCTTTAACATGCCAAATATACTGACAAATCTATGGAGATGGCATGTAAATTTCCGGGCATTTGTTGGAAATGTTGCGGGTAAGTGTGCATTAAAACCATCATAACGCATATCAGGTATGGTCTGGCTGAAGACCTTTAAACTTAGCGCTCTCGGGAGGCAGCCCGAGAATGTAGAGTATTGTATTTTTGTTTTGTTTTGTTTTGTTTTGCTTTGTTTGGTTTTGTTTTGGTGTTGTGTTTGTGTTTTGGCAGGTTATTACGTTTCAACCCTCGCGGATGCAATGATTCAAGTGTGGGAATGTTTCACAACATCCCTGTTGAGATATCAGCGAATCTAAGAGATGTTTTTGAACCGGTCCGGTTACCGCAGCTGCATCACTATCAACACTGCTGATTTACTAATCAGGTCGTGTCTTGTTCTCATCTTGTGCACCTTTGTATATATTCATGTTTAAGTTTATGGTTGGGGGGTTGGGTGGTGTTTTGATATGTTTAGTTTATGGGTTGTGAAGGATTGGTGGTGTTTCTAATAATTAAAAAAAATACAAAAAGAAAATTTGGGATTTGAGAGTATTAGCGAAAGTTAATGTTGTTGGTTAAAAGCGATCTTTCCCTCAAAACCATACATTGGGACAATGTATCCCAAGTGTGGGGATGAGGGGAATTTTTTTGAGAATTTTAAAAAAAATTTGTGAAGCCAAGCGAAAATTGTCAAAATTTGAAAACTTGATATTTTTCCACTTGACACATCGATACCCATTCCTAGTCATTTCTTGGTGAGTGTTTGAGCCACATATGATTATTATAGATATTTCTTTGTTTTGAGTGGCGGTGTGTGTATTGTGTTAATAGAACTTGTGTATGAATTCTTGTTAAATCCTAGAGTTAGCATGCTTTTGAAAATGATAGGGGACTTTTAGGTAGCTTCGTCTAGATGTGTGAGAGTGTGGGAATTAGGGGTTGGACCTCATACGTTACATATATAAGCTTGGTATTGTGAGGGGTAGGGGTTTGGTCCTTAGAAAGCCACGTTTGAGCCTTAGACCATTCGGTTGCGACCCAAGCCTACTTCCTATAAAACTTCACCTATTGAGATGACCCGGTTTAGGAATTTAGTTTGTGATTGTTGATGTTCTTGTATATATTGTTGAGTTCTATGCTTAAAAAAATAAGAAAGAAAAAAAAATTATATGAGAAAAATACAAAAAGAAGTATTTAGTTGCAATAATAGTTGAGAATGTGAAGAAGTTTTGTATATATTTGGTGTTTGCTTCGTAGTAGTAGAAATAAAAACCGGATCAAATCAATTAGCTCTTTCATATGTAATCCACCATGTTCCTACCTTTGCACCTAGCCTCGTTACAACCCGTAAGTTCTTTTGATTCATAAGCATGCTAGATATTTGTTAGGAGGAGACTTGATTTTTATACAAGCTTATTGTCGCACACACGCACACACGCATTGAGTGGTTTAGCATTATATGCTAATAATAATTCTTGTCACCGAGAGATTTTTGTGAGGGGTGTGTCTTGTGGTATGATTGAAAGTTAGTAGAAGGACGGCACGTTTAGCTTGGTTTGCATGATTGATCGCTTATGGTTGTGTATAGTTGAATGGGTTGCTTGGGACAAGCAACGGGTAAGTGTGGGGATGTGACGGGTGGTCCGTAGGACAACCCTTAAGGCCTTTAAATAGACTAAAATACCATACTTTATCCGGTTAATAGCTTGAATTTGGTAATCACAAGATGTTTGATGTTACAGGTGTTAAAGAGCTTAAAATGCGGGTTTTATGGAGCTTGGATGGATGCTAGAAGTTGGCGGTGTTGGGATTGAAGAAATGGTGAATTAAATGAAGGAAACAAGGAAAAACTAACACTCAGCGCCGTAACCTACGGCACTTGGCCGTAGGTTACGACCCCAACCTTTGCAAAAAGCCTTCGCCGTAAGACAAAAGCCACCCGCCGTAACCTACGGCCCTTTGCCGTAGGTTACTGACGTGATGTCGTGGTCACAATCAAATTTAATCCAATTACTACTAAATAGCTAGTGGCAAGTGGGTATCGAACACAGGGAGTTTGTGGAATATGTGTTATTTAAAGGTTTATCTAAGTTAACTAAAATTAAACTAATTGCAATGAAAGTAAAGTTCAAGATTTGGTTTAATTGATTTGAGTTTAAAAACTAAGATTACTATTCTAATTGCAAAATGAAAGCTTTGGTTTGTAAACAATTTAGAGACGAATGACTATCTTTAGTTTCCGGTTTGCTTCAACATTTGTGCTATCATTCACTAGAAAGAACTACATAGACATAATTCATGTGCAATTACTTGTTGTGATAAAAGGGAACTAAGTACTCAGATTCCTAGAACGTGAGGTTGTTACCCGATGACCAATTGACCCTTACCCGATCCTAGTTCTACCCATGATATCTCGATTGCCAACGGCACCAAGAACGTATGGTTTCAAAATAGAATAATCATAAGCATCAACAATTTACAAGCAAATAAGAACACACCATGATAAATAAAACATAAATTCAATTTACCATTCTAGAAATATGAAATCAAGCACAATTGTCTCTACAAACCTTCAACTCAAGATGACCATAAAGAGTTTAGCCATTCATGGCTTGAACCACCCCCTCCCCAAAGAAAATTAAAAACATAATAACCCAATTCGTTCCCCCATGCAGGTGTAACCGAAAAAACATGATTAGACATCTTAAAACTCTATCAAAAGGCCATTAAATGCATAAGTTACAAAAGCTCTCCAATCGGTGCCAACAAAAGAAGTCTGCCGCCCCAAAAGTGAAGTGATGATGATGTTCATTAAGTTGTTGACTTTTGTGTACTTGTGCTTCTCCCAATTGCCGTCAAAGATAATGTCTCGATGATATATGTTGATGTCGGCTGCTTTCTAATATTCCTTCCACTATCATATTATCGGCCCAATCCAAAAAGTTCACGAGATGTCTCTCGGCCCACTAACAATCCTCCCAGAGTCCAAAAATGTTGGTTGGCCCACTATGATGATGATCTACATAAAGTTCTGCCACCAAAAGTCTGCCAAAAATTAATTTGTATATGTATTTCTCTTGATGATGTTTGTTGTTGACTTTTGTTGTTTGTATTTTCTCACCAACTACAAGACCCCCCCAAGTCACGAGATGATGATGATATGTTGATTTTAGGATGATGATTATGTTGTCAAAACCCTAAAACCACGTGATGTAGTGCCTATTGGCCAAACCCTTCTCACGTGATGTAAAGCTGCCATACATATTCAACCGTAGCCTACGGTTAAAACCGTAGGTTACGTTTGCTAATTTCTGTTTCTTTTTATTCCATAAGCCACATCTCAACATGATGACTTCTTGTTTACTTTATTTCAACTTTCAGAAAATAGCAAACAACCCCCTGGACTTCACTATCTCTCATTTTTTTAGCTTCAAAACCATATCTTGGCCCGAATCAAGTTCCGAACAGTATCTTTCGCATTGTTGATCATCCCTGGTAATTCCACTTCATCAACACGCACTCTAACTTCACCGATTTAGAGGGTTAACCTGTAAAACCACAAGAACTCGTAGTTATCACATTCGAAATACATAACCGCCTAAAATATGGGATATGCACGTATTTAGCTCATTTAAGGGTTGTCCTACGGACCACCCGTCAGTTACGCCACCGACTGATCCAATTTTGTAACTTGTGCATTTATTGGTCATTTGATGGGGTTTTTATGGAGACTTATCATTGGTTTTCGGTTACTACTTGTCTTGGGGACGAATTGGGAGCAACTTTTGGAGACTTGGGCTTGAAGAACATCTTTTAATCATTTAGTTTGTGTGCTTCGATCTTTATGAACAATAGAACTTTTGTTATGATGTTGCTTCAAGCCATGAGTGGCTAAACACTTGATGATTGTCCTGGATTGAAGGTTTGGTTGAGACATTTCATGTTTGATTTTTCTAATTTCTAGAATAACAATATTTATCTTAATGGTGTGTTTGTTATGGTGTGTGATTGTTTGTTAGTAACTTGTTAATCCTTATGTTGAACTAATTAGAAACCATACGTTCTTGGTGCCGTTGGCAATCGAGATATCATGGGTATAGTTAGGCTTGGGTAAGGGTTGATTGATCATCGGGTAACAACCTCACGTTCTAGGAATCTGAGTACTTAGTTCCCTTTCATCACTGCAAGTAGTCACACATGAGCTATGTCTATGTAGTTCTTTCTAGTGAAATGATAATATGAATGTCGAAAGAAACCGGAAATCTAGGATGGTCATTTGTCTCTAATTTGCTTACAACCCACACTCCTCTTTTGCAATTTATTTTGTTAAATTTAGTTCTTAAACCAATCCAATCAAATCATCTCTTGAATTTTATTTTATTTGCAATTAGATTAATTTAGTCAAGTTACATATACACTTTCAAATAACACATATTCCACAAACTCCCTGTGTTCGATACCCACTTACCGCTATCTATTAGTAGTATTTGGATTAAATTTGATTGTGACCACGACATCACGTCAATGCTCTCAATACATCATATGGTGTCTTGAATTGAATATGCGAAATGGACAAGTTCAAGCAATTGAACTTGATATTGGCGAAATCTGACAACAAACGTAGGTATCGACAAGGGAATTTTGGCATGGTTACAAGGATAAACCATGAATGTAACTTAAAAGGAAGGAAGTTTCAAGAAAGTGTGTCGACTTGATAGCAAAAGAGCCAACAATTTCAATAATGTAGGTCATTCGAATCATAAATCAACAATTAGCTTTTAGCAAAATAACATTTGAACCTGGTTGAAACGCTTATTCGAAGCGAAACCACATGCACAATAATTGGTGCATGTGTAACATATGAATTTCCAAGGAATGAAACAACGAGTATTACCCAAAATAAGGCAATGATTACGTATCAAGACAAAAGAGTGTTTTCTTTACTGAAGAAAATTGCCGGGATGCAACTACCATTAAGAGGAGTAGAGACGCAAGAATCTACTCACTACAAGCAAAAGTAGGAATTTCAATGAAAGAAATTTGAGTACTTTACCCGTTTGGTTAACTAAAACAGCTTACACGATGAAGTGATAGGGTTTTTTTCCCGAGTTAATAGACGTGATTTCCTAAGCGATATCCTTTAACGAGTTCCGACCTACGCTCCTGGTAGTTGATGCACATACGAAAGCTATCGTCCTTCTTCTTGACGAGTAAGACTGGAGTTTCCCAAAACGAGAAACTTGGTCTGTTAACTTCCTTCTCTACCAACTCCTGAAGCTACACTGACAATCCTTGCATCTCCGAAGGTGTAAGTCGCTAAGGTGCCTTGGCTGTAGGCACGGCGCCTGGAACCAAGTCAATGTGGAATTTGACTTGTCGCTGAGGGAATAATCCTGGCAAGTCTTTGGGAAGACTTCAGGATATTTCCTTCCACAGGGATATCTTCGAGCTTCAGTTCTTCGGCTTCCTTGTCCACGACATGAGTTAAGGAGGCAATATACCCTTTACGTAAAACTACCGTGCCTTCATGCAACTGGCAATCTGTAGGGACGTATTCTGCTTATCTTCACGAATCACGATCGTCTCTTCATTTGCCATCGGGGTGCGGATAATCTTCTCCTGGCACGCAATCTCTGCACGAGCACTTGGCAATCCATCCATCCCAACTACGACGTCGAAGCTTCCCAACTTACCGGCAGAAGATCTATTGAATCTCACATTTCCCAAGCTCTACAACGCAGTCCCTAATCTCTCCTTAGGCTTCTACTAGCCTCCTATTAGTTGGTTTTATCAAGCATAGGATATCTATCTTATTTGCTACTAACCCAAGAATATTCTTAAGCCCTAGATGTACAAAGTTATAGTTGGTACTAGCATCAGATAGCACGGATGCAATGTGTTGGCTAGCAGGGAACGTACCAGTGACTTTGTTCGGACCCTGGCTGGCTTCACGAGCTCCAATGTTGATTGCACCTTCATGATCTTGGTTAATCTCCCTTGGGCAATCTTTCCTTAAGTGCCCCACGTCACCGTAGTTAAAACACTCTTGACCACGCTCTTGATTGCCGCCATTTCCGTCTTGATGGTTGTTGTTGTTTCCTTTGCGATTTCTGCTACCATCTCGGCTCTCTTTTCCATATCCAGCACCATACCAACATGTCTCCTTAAGATGGCCAATTATCCCACAAGTTTCACTTTTCCTATACTTACATTGCCCTATATGATGTCGTAGACAGTTGTCGCACTTAGGGAGAGTACCCAAGTATCCTTTTCCCTTTTTGGCCTTGTTGTTGTTGTTCGCCCGATCACCTTCTTGGAAATCAGTGGGCTTCCTTTTGTTCTTTCCAGATGACTTCACCTGAGCTTCCTTCTTCTTGTCAGGGGTTGAAAGCCTTTCCAATCTTGCCGCTTCTTTAATGAGCGCCATACTTAAGTCAATCGCATCGATAGTTGTTGGCGGAGCTGATGCCGTCACCAAGCGCAGGATCTGAGGCGCCAGTTCCCAGATGAATGGCTCCATCCTTTTCAACTCTGGTTCCACCAGGTATGGAACAACTCGCGACAAATCATGAAGTCTCTGCACGTACTCCGCCACCTTTGGACCTTCCATCTTTAGTTTCCAGAATTCAAATTCCAGCTTCTGGATCTCCATCTGAGAACAATACTCCCTACGCATCATTTCCTTCAGCACCTCCCATGTTAAAGCATTCGTAGCAGCTTCGCCCATTATTCGAACCCGAAGGTTCCACCATAACAGGGCCTCATCTTGAAACGATCCTGATACATATGGGACTTGTTGCTATGGCGTACATCCGCTCATTCGCAAAACAGAATCCATATTTTCAGCCCATTTCACAAAAGCTATGGCACCTCCAGTGCCGTTAAAGTTCTGAGGCTTGCAGTCCAAAAACTGCTTGTAGGTACAACCTGTACCCAAGCAATTTTCATCACAGAAAGCATTAGCGGAGCACACTTGGAATTATCCAAACGTATTGTAATGTGTCTTAGGTGACTTAAACATTACCGTTAGGCGGGTTATTCCATGAGGTACTTTCGCTGTGTTTGTAGCGAAGAACCTCGTGCCGAGCTATAGCCTGTGTGACGTGCGCTTGCCATTCTGCCTTGGTCAGCCGAATGATTTCCGGATGAGACATCTTCTAAGAAGAATTCGGATTGGTCAGGTCTCATTTGTTCAGGGAGTGTATATAGTTGTTTAGGGGTCGTATGTACATACATAATAAATTATCATATCAACCAATCAAGCAACAACATAATCATAGCACAAACAAGTAAATGGGAATATGTTTAATGAGAGTATAACAGACAAACACGTAATCATTACAATCATAGCACAAACCTGTACATCAACAACATGTTTAACGAGAACATTACGATTGGGCTTTCATTAACCATTGACCACAAGGCATTGTTACATGTCTTACAAAGTGCATCATACCAAAGGGAAACACAGGGTCACACTACCCTAGTCCAACAAGTCTACCAATCTATAAAGGTCTTATAATCAAAAGTGATCTCCAAAAGGCTTCCCAAGCTCAGCTCAATAGTGGTGCTCTCATCTTAGGTAATGAATCTGAATAAGACCAAAAACCTACTGTACCGATGGCGGAGGATGAGGAGGGAGGAAAATTGTGCAAGCTCCACCTCGAGCTTGTGCACATGACGAAGCAAATAACGGACCTGCTGCTCGACGGTGAGGTATCGAGCATCAAACTCTGGGAAAGAAGTAAGAGGAGCAGGTGGTCGTGCAAAAGGAGGCGGTGATGAATGAGGGGGAACAGAAGTAGACTGGCAAGGACACGGTAAGGGACGTGGTATCGACTCAAGCTCCAAGACTCTGCGACTCATAACCTCAAGTCGGAATTGAAGCGAATAAAGCAACTCATCTTGTGTATATCCAGCAAAATGCGAGGGATGGTAGGGATCTGAGGTCGGCATGGAATACGGTGGGGACCCTCTAAGTGGCTCATCAAGTGGTGAAGAAGTAAGATGAACAAAAGGTGCAGACTGAGGTACGTGAGGAAAAGCTGCTGAAACATGATGCTCATGGCCAGGCTGCTGGCTAGAAGTGTCATCTCCTGGACAGGGTGCGAGTATGTCCTGCAAGAAACCGGTAGGTAAATCAACACGATGGACATCAGACTCCACAGAATGAGAAGGAGCAACATCAGTGGGTGTAGGTGCAGGTGGAGGAACAAAAGGCTCAACAACAGGAGGATCAATGGGTGCAGGAACTGGGTCAGGTATGAGGGGTGCAATGTCGGGTATGCCAAAAGGAATAGGGTCATGGTCAGGAGAATGCTCAGGTTCAAGTATCGGCTAAGGATCAGCGGGTACAACAACAGGCTGATCGACAGGGATAACATCAAGCTCAAGTCCAGGCTCAATGTCATGCGAAGGAATCGATGCAGCTGACATGGCCGTCTCCTCATCAGAATCAGTAGCATAACATCGCAAACCAACTGCCTGTAAGGCGGAAGAAGTCACATACTCAAAGGAATCTGAGACAGAGTGTAAACTAGTGTCAGAGGAAATTTCAATAACGGGGATCTCAAAGAGTGGAATAGCAGCAACGTCCTTGTCTAGCTTTTCATCACCATGGGCATCATCAAAAGGACCATCAACCAACCAATCAACGTCAATATCAATCAAGTCGTCAAAAGGCAAATCCTCGAGGGGAATAGCCACTCAAGGAGTGGGAGTGAGGATTGGTGCCATGACATGCTCACCATCGGGATGATCGATGATAAGATGATCATGGACAGGAGTGGGAATAACAAAAGGATCCTTGTCTGGAATGCCATCAGTAGTCGGTAAATCATCTCCCAAGTCGGGCAACGCGAATGGCTGCAAGTCGTCGTCGGACATCATCTCTGGTTCACTCTCCGAATCTGGGGTGAAGATCTCCGGCTCTGGTATAACCTCGTCGTCGGAGACTACTGCCATTGGATCATGGTCGTCGGGCAATCTTCTATCAGGTGAAGGCATAGTATCTGTAACAAAATATTCACAACATGTGCACATATTTAACTACTATCTTTACGCAATCAAAGATGATGAAATCATGTAATCAAGTATCCTTCCTGGTCTCCCGGACTAAACCACCTAGTCTCCCAGACTAAACTACCTAGTCTCCCAGTCTCTCAAACTGAACTACCCAGTCTTCCAGACTAACCACCCAGTCTCTCAGAGTGAACTACCTAGTCTCCCAGACTAACCACCCAGTCTCTCAGACTGAACTACCTAGTCTCCCAGACTAGCCACCTAGTGTCTCAGACTGAACTACCTAGTCTCCCAGACTAGCCACCCAGTCTCTCAGACTGAACTACCTAGTCTCCCAGACTAACCACCCAGTCTCTCAGACTAAACCACCCAGTCTCTCAGACTGAACCACAAGCATAAACCTTGAAATGTGTTTCGTGGGAAAAAGAAAAAAAATGTTTGTTTCTTGGATCTGGACGTTTCTTGTATGCAATGAAAACATATTGTAAAAATATTTTTGGGGGAGCCCTAATGATTGTAGTATAGACTCGAGAAGGAATCCTAGTTCGCTACAATCGAAGCTCTGATACCAAACTGTCACACCCTCACTTTTGCGGAAGCGTGATTATGGTGTGACTTGCTTAATATCATTGCATTCAATCATAACACAACTATATGGTAAAACCGAAGGTGTTCATCCATTAACTTAGTTTAGTACACGACAACATTGTTTAAAACACAGACATCATATTGGAGTACAAACCATGCAACTTGTTTTTAAAGTTCACAAAGACTCAACAAAAGACTCTAATTAAAACTAGGCTTTGAAGGTCGTGTCTTATCTAGAATAAGACACACGATCCAAATCCTCAGACATAGGACGACACCTTTTATCCTCAACTTTACTTGAAACATCCAAACGCCCGCCAGATCCATTCTTAATTTCCTGAAATACATGTAGTTTGAAAACATCAACAAAAGTTGAGCGAGTTCATGTGTGTGTTTGTGTGCATGAATAAACCTTTATAATCATTGAAAATATGAATGTATGTTTGTAAACTCCTGGTATGAAAGCAACAAGGAAAACAGATTACCAATGGTTTGCAAGGCCATTGATATGTGTGAAGTGATGCAGGAAAACTCAAACCTAGCAGATTTGTCTCCGGGAATAAGACATAGTCACCACATGTGCCACCCTGGTCCGCATGGGTGTGAGCTCGCTACACCCAAATAGATCTATCACTCATGTCCCTCGTTCCAACAATGAGGATTAATGGCCTTAAGTGTTATACCCACCACTCACATGATCAAGCAGTACCCTTCCTTAGCTAACCATACCAAATCAAAATGTTTGTAAACCGTTGTAACAAGTATTTCACCCCCGAAGTTATGAAACCAAAAACAGTTAAAAGGAAAAGGGGGTCATGAACTCACAGGTTTGCGTCTTCAATCACCGTAACTCAGGCTCTTCGGATACACACAACTACCTACAACGTACTAATGTCTATTAGACGAACGGGCTGTGCCTTGACTTAGTATTAAAGTCTTTGAGTTACGATTCTTTCGGTGTCTTTGATATTATTCCGAGTTTTATAATTATTTGTTAAAATAATTAATATTTTAACTTAAATTATATTTATTAAATTTTTGGAATAATAATATATTTTTGGCTTGATACACTTCGGGTATTTACACATGTATATCCTTCCCAAGGATGGGGGTATCTTTCACTTGTATATTTTTGCCTTATATCGGGGTTGTATTCCGGTGTATATTTATACGTACGAGAATACGTATTATTATTGAATTCATTAAGTATTCTTTATACTTAATTTCATATTAATTATTCGAGAATATTATCTTTAATAAAGATTCAATATATATTTACAAAAAATATATATTTAAGGGATATTTCTTAGAAAAATTATTTATAATTTTTCTTTGGGTAAAAATATTTGTAATTCCTCATAAGTTTCAAAAAAATTAATATATTTTCAAGTCCGTTTTAGGAAATATATAAACTCATTTTTCCCAAAAATGACATACTTCGTATTTAGTTGAGAAAATATATATTTTACCCATTGATATTGTATTTCATGTTTGTGTAAGAAGACATATATTTCTTAAGAATAATATACCTTCTAAAAATTTAAAGAAAAATATATATTTCATATTTGCCAAAGATTCTATATTTTCCTTGTCAAAAACATGATATATTTTGTAGTGATTGTAAAAATCATATTTTTACTTCCTTGGTGTCCAAAATATCATTTACCAAGATATACTTTGTGAATAAATTTTCCGGAATATTTCTGTAAGTCTTATTCCATAGTTCGATTTCACCAATATTTTGTGTAAATGAGTATATTTATTCGTTGGAATTTTGGTAATATTCTGGATGGGAAATTCTTGGTATTTTTTTTAGTTATATTATTTCAAGTCCTAAAATAATATAACTAATACACAAAGTATACAAATAATCACACACATGTGACTTCTAAATATATATTTCCTAAATACATATTTAGTCACTTTTATTTATGAAAACCAACCTCCAATATTTATATTTTTGTAACAAAAATTATGGCAAAGTTTATGTAGGAAAATCATGGTTTAAAATACACTTGTAAATATTTGTTTAAAAATATTTTTCTAAGTGTTTGGATTTTTAGAAAATTTTGCCATAGTTTCCCCTAAAAATTGAGGTTTCCATGCTTTCAAGCATATCATTTTCTTTTGTAAAAATCATCACAATCAATTCACAATCATCAACTAACAACCTTTACTCACCAATTAGCCAAAATCATGCATTTTCTACTACTTCATGAACTTGAATATTTGTAAAAATTTGTAGTAACTTTCCAATGTTATTAGTAAGCCTAGTTATCCTTTAAAGTGTGATTAGTTCTTTAAAAACTTTATTTTTAAAGAAGTTAGATGTTTACAACTTCAAATCATATTTTTCAAAAACATTTCTTTATGTATTCTTCTTGTTACACAAGTGTTTCTACACTTGTTTAACCACTAAAAATGAGACTTGTTTATGTAAGAACAAGTTTTAACAAAACTTATATTTTTAACTTGGTTTCTTTGAAAAAAAAAAACCATTCATGAATCTTTAGATCTATAAGACTATTAACTTACTTTGATCATTATTTTTCAAGAAAACCACTTAGTCATTCAAGTTCATGATCCATATGTGGATGATATCATCCTACCATATTTCTACTTTCACATCTTGCTAGATTATGTTTTTAATCATGATCTAGCAAGATCTTATGATGATCAACATCATTCCTACAAACAATCAATGATCAACAAGCATAACAACTCATATTCATCAAGATTACTTCATCAAAAAAGCTTATGTTCATGTTTACTTCTTATGTTCTTTAGTGTTCTTGATGATTATCATTATGTTTCTACTTTAACCACTTAAAATAGATGTAAAATAGATAGATCAAGGTTCTTACCACTAGCTCAAGGCTAGGGATGATTCAAAAGAAGAAATCAAGAGGATAATAGCAAACAAGAGAGGTCCTTCAAGCTCCAAGGCCACCAAGCTCCTTATTCTTGCTTCTAGCACCTTTGTATCACTTGAGAATGGAAGGTATTGAAGTGGAGATGATGATGATGATGATGATGGTGGTGGTGGCTCACGGCCGAGAACAAGGAGAGGAGAGGGAGAGTTTTGGTGCGTGTTTAGTGTGTGTGAGAATGAGAGGATGATCTTCTAGTTATATTTATAATCCATTTCAAGCTCTTATCCCTTGTATAACATGTTTAGTAAAGTATAAACATATCTATTTAATTAATGAAATAAAATCTATTTGGTGGGGGCCATGTTGGCCGTGAACTAGGTGGGGGGGGGATAGTAGATTAGGGTGTAACTAAGCTGGTTACAATCTAGTTTAAATCCAAGTTTTAGTTACATGTTCTAGTTACTAGATATTTTTAGGAGGTGTTATGATGTTCGGGGATCATAACTAGCTTGGAAATGTTAAAACAGTGCTTCTAGTATAAATTTGATGTTTCGGGTAGTATCCGGTTGTTCGGTTGGTTACTGGTTTGTTAAGGTGCTAAACTACGCAGTTTAGGGTGCTTTATGTTACCTTTTGTGACACTATTGATTCCCGACACTTAGGAAAGCATTCAGGACCATTTTACCATATTTCTGCATTATATTAGTGTGTTACAATGCTGATTTTTGCTGAATTTTGCTGAATTCAGCACTTTGGGTGAGTTTTAGGCACTTTCCGGCACTTAAACTATCACTAAAAAGACAGTTTTGTGATCCTTACTTTCCTATACACTACACTAGTGTAATACTTAGTTTCTGTCTCATTCTGTGTCTCAATGCACCATCTGTCTAGGTGCTGTGTTCTGTCAGCATTTTCCTGATTTATCAGATAACTGTGCTAACTATACTTAATGCATCATTTAAGGCAATGTAGCTTTCATGCAATATTGGTATGACATTAAACAATGTATGATGCACATGTATATATATAAAGCAGAAATCAGAAAGCAGTTAATTTTAATTCAGCACAGTCATTAAGCACTAATCATGGTTAATTAATTGTACGGATACCTGGATTTTTGACAGTTGTCACAAAATTATACCGAAACGTAAAACATTTAAAAGAATAACTAAGTCGATCTAGGACCCGCGCGTTACGATAAACCTGCCAAACAGGAATAAATAGACGCGGGTTCATTGTAACGCGCGAGTCCTAGATCGACTTAGTTATTTTATTCTATATTTTACGTTTCGATTTAATTTTTTTCTCATTAACACGCCGCAACTTTAGTGTTGGTAGTCGTTGAAAGTAGTGTGACATTGGTTTTTGCCCCACTGCAACGCGCAGGTACTAAATACTAGTTACTCTTATAATTATTAAAACTGTGTAAACAAAAACTATATAAATTATATAATAATCTAGTCACTAAGTGTAATATTATAATAAAGTGATTTATTTATTCATGTTGGTGTTTTAGAGAGACAGATGTAAAAGTGATTTATTTATGTTCAGTATTTAGGTGCTGTTTGTTTTTTAAGAGGTAAAAGGTCTGAAGTCTGCTGACCACATCTGCAGGCATCTGCAGAAGAAAAGGTGGACCAAAGGTCTGCAGTCTGCAAGGAGAAGAGTGTTTGTTTTTTTACTTATACAAAAACCTCTTCTCACAACACACACACAACACACAACACTCCTCTCTCTCTCTCTCTCTTTGCCTTTGATGTGTGCAAAATGCAACATATAAATTACATCAATTGTGGCATAAAACTAATCCTTTTTTAGTACTAATGTTGGAAAAAGTGTGCTTTTGTCTTCCTTTTGTATTTTCAGGATTAAATGAGCTCAAATTAACAAAAGAAGCAAAAAGACATCAAAATCTAACATAAATACAAGAAAAGGAACAAGACGTGACATGCCCGACCCCACGACAGCATCTTCCTAAGCAAAACAATAAGACAGAAGACTGAACACGCCCCGTGCTCAGCCAGCACGGGGGCGTGCCCAAGTGCAGCAGAAAAGACAAAGTGGTAGAAGCTTCTATTGCCCACCACGGGGCCGTGCTCAGCGGACACGGGGCCGTGGTCAACTATAAGATTCGGACAATCCAGGCAAATCTTCATAGTACAAAGATTCTCTTGCACACGGGGTCGTGCTCAGCGGACACGGGGGCGTGGTCAACTAATAAGACAAGCCGCATTAAATGAAGAAAGAGAAGGATGTGGACACGGGGCCGTGCCCACTGGACACGGGGCCGTGCCCGAGCTTCTGTTCAGCCTATAAATAGGAGTGCTTGGCTCAAGCTCAAACCATCCCTTGGCACACCACCTCTCTCACACTTCACCCACCACCCACCACCACCATAACACCATCATCCATTGTCCATCATAGAGTGTGTGAGTCGTCTCGGGATCCAAGATTGATCGTAAGAGTTCTTGACAATCAAGGCCATGTTTGCCTAAGTCTCTTACATCACTTGGTGAAGACAAGTGTCTAGTGTAATACTTTTTATTTCTAATCTTTTCTCACTTTTTATTTGGTTTTGTATTAATGACTTTAATAACTAGTTTCTTATGTTGAAGGTGATTCTTCCTTATCGTTTGTCCGTGGTGTCTTGACATTATTTTACTGTCTATATAAAATAAAATATTTTCACCATTCATATCTCCACAGTCTATATGGAGGTATGTTGGCTACCTGGTCGGGGGTTAAGGGAACGGTTTGGTAAGAGTCTTGCCATTGTTCAGCGTTTAGAGGTCCTGCAATGGACCTGGATCAAATTTAGTAGGACCTCCTTCAATACTTAACGGTATTGGATGGCGGGGGTCCAAACTCTTTGATCCCCTCATAAGTTAAACTACTATTAATACTATAACCCGGCTATTTAGGACTGTATCCCTGCTGACTCAGACTACTTAGTCGAGGGTAACGTCACCTCCAAAAGAGGGGCCTACCATAATTTGCATTAATAACTTAATTAATTATCTTTCAATAATCCGACCCTTTAGGATTGTATCCTTGCTGACTCAAACTACTGGGTTGAGGGTAATGTCACCTTCAAAAGAGGGGCCTACTACAATAACTAAGATAATCTCTTAAATAAGTGCAAAAGTGCGGAAATAATCAAAGGTTACACTATACACGAGTCGGAACCAAGTGATTCATCTTGTCTATCTGTTTTTATTTTTATTTTTATTTTTCAGCATTTTAATTAGTTTTTATTTTTCTTAGTTTAAAACCTTTTTTTCTAAACTTTTTTATTTGATTAGACGTTGAGGATAAATCGGTACTAAAAGCTCTTGTGTCCTTGGACGACCTCGGTATCTTACCAACACTATACTACGCTCACGATGGGTGCACTTGCCCATATGTGTGTTTAGTGTTAGTAAATATCGTGTTTTATAAATTTAAAACTTGGCTAAAAAGTGTTAAAAGGGCTTAAAATATACACCTAATATATATAACACCTAACGCACATCAAGTTTTTGGCGCCGTTGCCGGGGACACAAGGATTTTAAGAAAGTTAGGAATCAACGGCCTAATCGCTTTTTCTTATTTTTCATTTTTTTTAGGATTTTTCTTAGTTTTCAGCTTCTGCAGAACTCAGCATGGACCGTGCCCGCTGAACCCTCCCCATGCCCAATCATTGGAACTGGCAATCCTGTTTTAAGTCAGATAGTAAGCTGAACACGGGGACGTGCCCACTCAACACGCCCCCGTGCCCAAGTTTCAGTTACTGAAAACAGAACCGTAAGATCCCGACGGTTGGTAATTTCTGACACAAACATGAGTGATACTGATACTTTTTACTTTCGGCACTCTTATGGTACTATGTGGTGTCAATTATGTGGTGGTAACCATAATGAATTAGAATGTTATTTTCTAAATTATAAGCCCCACTATATGGACCCATCGTTTCCTAGTATCCTTAAGAGGGGCGAAAGTAAAAATAATCCCTATCTCTCCCTCGAATGCTCCCAACCGGATTTTCTAGGAGAAATGCTTCTCGATGTATTATTTCAATTAGAAGATCTAATTCTTAATTGGTTAAAAGAACTTAGGAAATATTTCAATGATCTTTTCCAGGACAATGGCCAAGAAGAAGGGTTGGAGCCGCATTCAAACAACTTCGGTGTTTCCAACGATACTCCTAACTCTAGTGAGGACTTGAGCGATAGTCGTCCCTGTGTCGATTGTGCCATGAAGGACTCCCCATCGACTTCGTTCGATGCATACATAGACCTGAGCGATTCGACATACACCTTCTTTAACGAGAGCCCGGAAAAGGGTTGGACTTGTCCACCTACATATAGCATAGGAATCACCCTCACCGACAACCTCTTGCGTTCTCGTCTTAATCTAGAGCAATTAAGGTATCTTAGGCACTTTGGGGTTGTTCCATCCAGTAAGGAACCGCCCGATCCGGAAAAGTTCCGTAAAAAATAGACACACTTCATAAAACAGCCTTCCGACACGGGGCCGTGCCCAGGTCAACACGCCCCGGTGTCCACCGAAAGATTCCCTTCTGACTTTTGTCAGAATACGGACAAAACATGTCAGGATCTTGCCTGCACACGGGGCCGTGTCCAGCATGCTGTCATTTTCTATAAATGCAGCCAAGAATCCTGCACATTTGGACCATCCAGGGACAGAGATTTGAAAGGATTTTCTAACTTACCATCCTAGGTATGTTCTAAAAGAAGGTTCTAACAAACATCTTGTCCTTTCCTCTTTTATCTATTACCTTCTTCTTCACCTTTCTTGCAACAACACCTCCATTGAAGCTTGATTTCAAGCTTCATTGTGATGATTGTTGAGTTTTTGTTCAAGGAATCTTGTTAAAAATAAGTTACACAACATTGTTTTAAGTTATTTCTGCTCAAAAAAGCTTCATAAGTTGGGAAAATAATTTGAAACTCCAAGATTCCTTGTTCTAAAAATCTGCAGAAAGTTGAACACGGGGCCGTGCTCATTGAGCACGGGGCCGTGTCCGTTGTACTGTTTCATTAAAACGGACTATTTTTGGTTTGTTTTCGTAGAATGTCTAGCCAAAACAGTGGAACCTCTTCTGCGCACTCAAGGAACAGTCGACGGGAAAGGAGGCCATCGATTGAAGCAACTCTCGTAAGATACATAATGGCGCTACGTGAAGCCCTTGACGAGATGAATTCGGTGGAGGAGGTCCTCATAGACCGTATAAATTATCTCTCGGTGGGGTTGGAAAACAGTTTTCAAGAAATAAACCTCTTGCACCAGAGGTTAAACATTCTTGTGACATCTCCCATGGAACCAATCCTCCCTCAAGAGGATTGGAACCTAGCACTTGGAATCCAAAATCCTACCGGTTGGGACGACATTCCGGCGGAACCTCCTCTTGAAGAACTCCAAGAAATCCCTGTGGAAGTTGCACCTCCTCAAACCAATGCTCATGAGCCCGCTTTTCTTCTCCCTAGGGAGATCGAAGAATGGCTCGCCGACGTATGAGGAACCCATACTCGGAGAAAGAAGTTTGTCAAGCCACTTTTAACCGAGAGATTTATCTTTTCGGAAATTTTGCTAGTAGAATAAATAGTAGGCTAAAACTTCTTGGTTTAGATTTCTTGTGTTTCTTTGACCCAACTATCTAATATTTTAATTTTAGGACTATTATGTAATTCTCTCTAAGATTCAATGAATGATGGTTTTAGTTAATTTGGTGTTTGGATGGTGTTGAAATGAATAAAACACACTTGAGATGGCAAAGGATACAAGGGAAGCTTGAACCAGCAACCCATGCAGGAAAACAGGACCATCCGACAAAATTCTTCGTTTACAGTAAGCTCGGCACGGGCCGTGTCCGCCCAACACGGCCCCGTGCTGCACAGTCTGCAGAAAAGACCCAGTTCAGGTAATTGGACACGGGCCGTGTTCACCCAACACACCCCCGTGTCCAGGCTTCTGTTTCCCTTGATTTAATTTTGTTACTGGCACTTGAACACGGGGCCGTGTTCAGCGCCCAGTAACACAAAATTTTTGCTTAAATCACACCTTTTACACATTCAATCAACCTAAAAACTTATTTTTGGGACACATTGAGGACAATGTGTAATTTAAGTGTGGGGGGGATGCTAAAACCTTGAATCTTACAAGTCCTAAATACAAGCCTTACACAAAACTCTATTGGAACCGCTAATCACCCCAAATTTTTTTCAAAAATTTTCAATTTTTTACTTGTCTAGGTTTAACTCGGGAATTTCAAGTTCTAAAAAAAAGGTTATATTTTTACGAATTTACAACCGATAGCGTCGTGATAAAAAGAACCAACATAAGAAAATTATGAAAAGGCATGACAAGCTTAGTTAAAATTTAATTATATATACTTGATCACATAAAAACTCATTCCCACAAAAGTGAGTTTTGAGCCTTTATTGAGCATACAAATACATATCTTTAAACTAAATGCTCATTTTTCGTTTCTTGTGTGAATAGTCGCTTGGTTCTTACGACTCTAGAACTTGCCATGACGATACATTCCCGGTCCTTACCAACTTAAACCCGAGTAAGTAAATGATGGAGACATTAGGACTAACCCCTTTTTATTTCTACACCATTATTTTTTTTCCACCTACCAAAAATCCCCCTAGTTAGCCCCTTTGAGCCTAAACCTTTTCATTTCATAACCCAAACAAACACCCTTTTACCCACCAAAACCTTTTTCATTTTTAACCCTTTGTTTTAGTAACTAGCTCGATTTTTCGTATGACTTTCCCAAAAAAAAAATAGTTGATTATGAAGCAAAAGCAAATAAACAAACAAGTTTATCAAAAATGACTTTGTTTGAAAAATAGCTTCATAAAAATAAAAGTTGAAAAATAGAAAGTCTTACGAAAACCAATACTTGTTACGCTTTTCGCCCTTTTTCTACTAACCACTAACCCAACCACCTACATTTAACCCAAGCCTAACCCTTCACCCAAAAAGTCCTCTTGATATTTACAAAGGTATATAAGTTAAAAAGGAGGAGGATTGATTGCTTGGCAAGCATATGGTAGGAGTAAGTTCCATGCCGCTCTCGAGTGATCCACTAAAATACATTTTCGGCCGAGTGTTGAGTGATCCCCGTGAGGTATGTGAACTTGTATATAAATAGAATTTTAAAGAGGCACGTTATGCCCTAATAAGTAATTTATCTTATGAAAAGTTTTAAATAAATCATGACGAATAGGATTGTAAATAAATAAAAATAAAACTAAATAAAGAATCTTGGAAATCCCGACACTCTATGACAAGCCCAAAAACCTTCTTCTCTACCCATTCCATTTGGGTGTGTAAAGCCACATTATAAAGAGTTTTGCTTGAGGACAAGCAAATATTCAAGTGTGGGGGTATTTGATGTGTGCAAAATGCAACATATAAATTACATCAATTGTGGCATAAAACTAACCCTTTTTTAGTACTAATGTTGGAAAAAGTGTGCTTTTGTCTTCCTTTTGTATTTTCAGGATTAAATGAGCTCAAATTAACAAAAGAAGCAAAAAGACATCAAAATCTAACATAAATACAAGAAAAGGAACAAGACGTGACATGCCCGACCCCACGACAGCATCTTCCCAAGCAAAACAAGAAGACAGAAGACTGAACACGCCCCGTGCTCAGCCCGCATGGGGGCGTGCCCAAGTGTCAGCAGAAAAGACAAAGTGGTAGAAGCTTCTATTGCCCACCACAGGGCCGTGCTCAGCGGACACGGGGCCGTGGTCAACTATAAGATTCGCACAATCCAGGCAAATCTTCATAGTACAAAGATTCTTCTGCACACGGGGTCGTGCTAAGCGGACACGGGGGCGTGGTCAACTAATAAGACAAGCCGCATTAAATGAAGAAAGAGAAGGATGTGGACACGGGGCCGTGCCCGAGCTTCTGTTCAGCCTATAAATAGGAGTGCTTGGCTCAAGCTCAAACCATCCCCTGGCACACCACCTCTCTCACACTTCACCCACCACCATAACACCATCATCCACCACCATCATCCATTGTCCATCATAGAGTGTGTGAGTCGTCTCGGGATCCAAGATTGATCGTAAGAGTTCTTGACAATCAAGGCCATGTTTGCCTAAGTCTCTTACATCACTTTGTGAAGACAAGTGTCTAGTGTAATACTTTTTATTTCTAATCTTTTCGCACTTTTTATTTGGTTTTGTATTAATGACTTTAATAACTAGTTTCTTATGTTGAAGGTGATTCTTCCTTATCGTTTGTCCGTGGTGTCTTGACATTATTTTACTGTCTATATAAAATAAAATATTTTCACCATTCATATCTCCACGGTCTATATGGAGGTATGTTGGCTACCTGGTCGGGGGTTAAGGGAACGGTTTGGTAAGAGTCTTGCCATTGTTCAGCGTTTAGAGGTCCTGCAATGGACCTGGATCAAATTTAGTAGGACCTCCTTTAATACTTAACGGTATTGGATGGCGGCGGTCCAAACTCTTTGATCCCCTCATAAGTTAAACTACTATTAATACTATAACCCGGCTATTTAGGACTGTATCCCTGCTGACTCAGACTACTTAGTCGAGGGTAACGTCACCTCCAATCTGCTGACACATCCCATTTTCGAGGAATACGGGCCGTATACTGTTATACGGCCCGTATACAATCATCATATAACACACGTACCTATGACCTATCATGCGTATATCGTATACGATCATTAAATAACGTGACAAAAATACATAACCACTTAACTATTCGTAAACATTTCTTATGAAATGCCATTTATTTTTTTACCAGATAAAAGTCACGTAATACACGATGTTTTAGTTTCATGTCTTAATAAAATTCTTTATATTACAAATAATTGGAAAAAAAAATCAATAATTAAGCTTGTTCATGTGATTTGTGAGGAGGTAAGTCTATTATAAAGTCACCCCAAAGCCATACCTTACTTCCAACCCTAAAGATTTCTTATATCCAAAGCTTAGAACCTTTATTTTGATTATATAACTTATACATCTTTCTTTCAATATGATTCAAATAAAGTACAGACATATAAAACTTCGAAACCTGCCTATCGTTTGAACTTGATTAATATGCCGATATATTCATCTTCTGATTTCGAAGAATCTAATGATCATAACAACTTAAGCGGAAAATTGTTTGGACGTGAAAGATCGTTACATTCTGCACTTGGTGGAGGACAAGGTATTTTTTTTTTTAAATATGTGATGATTATATCAATTTAATAAAGTGATTTATTTATTCATGTTGGTGTTTTAGAGAGACAGATGTAAAAGTGATTTATTTATGTTCGGTATTTAGTCTTTTTCTTGCTTTAAAAAAACCAATTTTATTTGAAAGGTAGTGGCAATTATGTTTTAGAGTAAACTGCAATTTTACCCCCTGGGTTTAGGCCAATTGGCACCCTTACCCCCCTCCTAACGAAATAATTGCAATTTTACCCCCTAATATTTGTTGTTATGTCGCAAGTTTACCCCCTGGCATCAAATTTGTTAACCGGTCAACAAAACAATGTGAGGGTCAAAGGGTAAATATGTAATTTCACCTTAATAGTACCTTATATATTAGTATTACCCCTTAATATAACATCCTATCTCAATCTTACCCCCTAAGATTCCACCTCCACTCTTTCTTCTTCACCCCCCCCCCCCCACCGGCGACCGACCACTCCTTCTTCTTCTTCATCACCCACCGGCGACCGGCCACTCCTTCTTCTTCACCACACCACCGGCTACATTTGGGCCAGCAGAGAATGAGCAAACCACAGAATGCAATGATGCATCCACCGTCACCGGCAGAGCCAGTAACGACGACCACACCACCGGCCACCGTCGATCCACCTGTCCGATCCTCCCTGTTCTCGCACTTTTCAGGTAAAATCGAACAAGTATTTTGATTGTGGTTAATGTCAGGTTACAGAACAAGTATTGTGAGGTTAAAAAACAGGGGTTATTGAACATAAATATTTCTGTGTTGCAGTGGACATGAGGATTCATGTTCCACTATGATCGATTGTGGTCTCCTTGGTTGTCAAGATGCGAGGTCGCCCTTTCCTGCATTTCCAGTTTCCCCCTCAGCAGGAAATGGTTGTGTAGTGTAGTTAAACTCTAATATATTAGGATCTTTTGGTTTAATATGTAGCGTAGTTGAACTCTAATTATATAATGTTAGTTAGTAAGATTTTGACCAGGTATGCTTGATCAGGTATAATTGAATGTACAGGTTATGTTTGATCATAGAACAGATATGCTTGGTTATGTGCAGTTATGTGCAGTCCACACTTGCATTACAGGTTAGATGTGCAGTTATGTTTGATGTGTAGGTTATGTTTGATCATACAGGTTAGATGACAGTTACAAGATCATACAGGTTACATGTGCAATTATGTTTGTTGGCTGTTGCAATTAGATTCATGTGCATGTGCATTACACTTTGGTTTGTTCCTTTATTTGATGTTAAAATGACAAATCATTCTTTGATAATATAACAGTTGCTGCTGATAGATTCTTGATTATATATGCAGTTGCTGTAAATTTTACATGTTTTATTTCAACAAAAGTTGATGTTGTTAAATGGTTATATCAAGATTGAATGATACAGAGTAGCCAAACACACAAGATTGAATCTTGCTGTTAATGTGTCTGTTCTTGAACATATGGCAATACAGTGTAGCCAGCTTTTAAATCAATATGAAAAGTTTGAAAAGTTAAATGGTTATATCAAGATTGACTGTTAATGTGTCAGTTCTTGAACATATTTGCATCTATGATTAGTGAGTTTGTT
Organism: Helianthus tuberosus; assembly: GCA_030545235.1. NCBI lineage: Eukaryota > Viridiplantae > Streptophyta > Magnoliopsida > Asterales > Asteraceae > Helianthus > Helianthus tuberosus. The sequence continues at coordinate 3,153 of JARYGA010033292.1, read as the reverse complement.
TCAATTACTGGAATTGTGTGTTTGGTTACACAGGCTGTATAACCTTTGCTGTTGATCATGGCAATAAAAAAACACACAGTTGTATGATGGTTTTTGCAAAAACCCTAGATCCCTAATTCTGTAAAGATTTTATGTTGGTTTTAGTGCTAATTACAGAAACCTTTATGTTACAACTTTTAAATCAATATGATGATGCATCATAAATTATCAATGGGTTGATTATTAAGAGCAGGGGTTTATAATAATCGAATATGGGTGGTGGCGGGAAGGGTTTTCGAAGTTGCAGGGGGTAATATTGCTTCGTAACACAAAGTATAGGGGGTAATAAGAAAGGGCATTTTAGTAATTTACCTGTGGGGGGTAATTATGCAACATAACAGGAATGTTGGGGGGTAAAATAAAAGGGTAAAATAGTCATTTCACCGCCAAGTCAACAGATCAGTCCACAAATTTGATGCCAGGGGGTAAACTTGCGACATAACAGCGAACATTGGGGGGTAAAATTGCAATTATTTCGTTAGGGGGGGTAAGGGTGCCAATTGGCTTAAACCCCAGGGGGTAAAATTGCAGTTTACTCTATGTTTTATCTCATATATTTTAGTAGAAAAAAAACCCATCATGTTTTCAAAATAATACATTTATTTAAGCAAGAAGATGGTTTTATAGTGCGGTAATAATCAGCCGTGGTCATGTTTCCCAGCATGCACAAACTAATTTTAATAATATGGATACTTAATCCAGTTTTAAGATACATTAATGATAACAGGTAATTGTTGTAATTTTTGTTCCAGTTAACAAAGAACATAATCAAACACAAACAATTCTTTTTCTCAATGGATAAACATAAACAAGAAAATTTATCTGTTTAATGGTTGTGTATGATAATATTTTTGAACGGCCAACGAAACCTTTTAAATGAGCTACTGGTGAAATTTATCATATCGGGATACATTCACCTCTGAACCGGAGAAAACCCTCACCTAGGGCCAAAGCCGGGGAACAGTCGCCCGAAGGCATGATGGTCGGTGAGGTAAAACTCGCTCAGTTCAATGAACGAACTAGTGATCGTTGCTTACTCGGCTAGTCTCCTATCATCACCAGGTGTCATCGAAACTAAATGATAAAAGTAGAAATCTAACCTGGATCACTTGAAATATCAGGTCGTATCATAATTCACTCAATTATAAATAAACATTGTTCATGTTCGTTTACAACATTATTCAATATCACATTTAAAATAATATCACATCTCATTTCCATACGAGAATATACCGTAAGTATCATGACTTCATGATTGGTTTGAACATAAACAACTTTTCACAAATTATGACCCTCAATTTTCATGTGAACAAATTCTTTTGTATGTTAGGAATAACTATTTCTTACACTTTTGATATTAATTTTTTTTATCGTTATCAAAGTTTGATTTTAGTAAAAATCACAAACTAAATGAAAATTAAACTAAAATTACCCACTTCCCGAATAATAGATGGGCGAGTAAACTGCAATTTTACACCCTGAGGTTAGGGGTCATTGGCATGTCTACCCCCCTAAGGAAATAATTGCAATTTTACACCCCACTGTTAACCCTTATGTCGCAACCTTACCCTCTGTTAACAGATTCTGTCAAGTCAACGTTTGTTTTGACTGTTATAATGTGTGAAAAGTCGTTTTTGCCCCTGTCTTATTAAAATTATATAAAAAAATCAAGAATCAACACAAAATTATATAAAAAAATCAAACGTTTTTGCCAGATCAGTTCATTCTTCATCATCATCATCATTCCAAACCCAGATCATCATCAGCAGCAGTCCAAACCCAGATCAGTTCATTCTTCATCATCATCATCATTCCAAACCCAGATCAGTTCATTTACGTTTGAAAGAAGCACACAAGTTCATCATCATCAGCAGCAACAAATCCAGATCCACAACACAAATCACAAAATCAACGAAACAAGTTCATCATCATCAGCAGCAGTAGTTCATTCTTCATCATCATTATCATCATCATCTTCTGACCACCGCCGGAGGTGTAAATGAATCCGTGACCGTCCGATTCGCCGCCGCTGAGTTGAACACAAAAAGAATGAAGAATGAACAGAAACAGATCAAGAATGAACACAAACAGATCAAGAAAGAAGCACACAAACACACAAACCTGGGTGTTTTGAATATGAAGAATGAACTGCTGCAAGAATCTGACCACCGCCACCATCAGCCACCACCACCCTCACCAGCCACCCCCACCACAATCCACAACAATCGAAACCATTTCTTGACAATTTCCCCAACTCTCCACCAAAATCCCCAATTTAACCAATCAATCAGTTTCAAAACCCTAAATTGAAACCCTAGGCACAAATTTCAACTCAATCACACAAAGATTGAAACCCCTCTGCGATTGAACCAGTCCATCCCCACTTTTCTCATATCTGCTCCGGTGCACAACCACCACCCTAGCTATTGAAAACAAAAAACGAAGGGTGTTGGTGGTAGATGTGTGGGCGGTGATGGCAGATTGTGTAGGAGGGTGGGGACGGTGGTGGTCGATGGATTGCTACACCAATGAAGGATGGCGGTGGCAGGTGTTTGGTTGGTTGATGGCAAGCAGGTGGTTGGTGGGTGGTGGTTGTAGGTGGGTTGATGGTGGGAGGTTGGATGTGGTGGCGGTGGTATCTGAGTATTCGTGAGAGAGTGTTGTAGAGAAAGGTATAATTATGGCAGCTCTCTTCACCCAGTAATCTTCGCCGGATCTGAACATCGAGATATTGTTCTAGGGTTTAGATGAGAAAGATTTGAAGCTCTTGACCTGGTTTTAATTATGGCAGCTCTCTTCTACTTTTTCTTGTTTCTGGAAAGATCTGAAAGCAGATTTGAAATAATGGTTTTGAATAATAATAATAATAATAATAATAATAATAATAATAATAAATATTGGGTAAGATTACCAAAATACCCTCACCTATAAGGTCAAACTACCGTTGACTGTTAACAGGGGGTAAGGTTGCGACATAAGGGTTAACAGTGGGGTGTAAAATTGCAATAATTTCCTTAGGGTGGGTAGACATGCCAATGACCCCTAACCTCAGGGTGTAAAATTACAGTTTACTCTAGATGGGCACTACCACCTCTCTCTAAGAAAACTAGTCAA
>JARYGA010033291.1:0-27280 GCA_030545235.1 Helianthus tuberosus | reverse complement strand
AAGCTCGATCAGAGAGTAAAAAGGCGTAAGGTTCACAATGGTGTAAAATTAAAATGGGATATACCGGGATATGATTCGAGTTACAGGAACAAGGGCCAAACCAACCACCCAAGAATGGAATCGTCAAGCGAAAACACTTGACAACCTCCTAGAAGCAGCTTTTCTTGCCACCAGACCATTCTCCATCAATTAGGAATCTGATGCCGTCACTAAACACATTCCTTAAATTGTAGCCATTTGTTTAGTGTTTTTTTTTGTGTCTAATCCGCATATATATCACCATTCCCCTTAATTTTCTTGACTGTATATCTCTTAAATGTCAACATTTACACGTGTGATTTAGTTTATGAAGATTATTCAATGCCGAGAACCTCGATCAGAGAGTAAAAGAGCCGTAAGGTTCATAATGGTGTAAAATTAAAATGGGATATACCGGGCCAGTATTCGAGTTACAGGAACAAGGGCCAAACCAACCACCCAAGAATGGAATCGTCGAGCGAAAACACTTGACAACCTCCTAGAAGCAGCTTTTCTTGCCACCAGACCTTTCTACATCAATTAGGAATCCGATGCCGTAACTAAACATGTAGGATCGTTTGTGGACCCGAAATGAGTCGATCAGAGGTGTTCTACTCAAAATGAAAGGCGGAAACAGACATAATGAGTTGAATTCAGCTAGATATCACTTAATCTGTCGTTTATATAGATCTGGAACAGTTTTTACAGCAAGACGACACTTCGACAGAGCTTCGCCGTCGGAAACACACATAAACAAAGTTTTCAAGTGAAATCAGGTCTCTCCTATTTATAGACTTCCTGATTCCGCTTGAACAGGCTCAAGCGGAATCACTCACTCAAGCAAAATCAAGCATTTAAGCGTAATCACATGCTTAAGCAAAATCATGTAGTTCAAGCGAAATCATGCATCTTCAAGCGGAATAACTTGTAAACTTGATTTCTTGAACTTCGTGCCCTGATCAATGCAAGACTCGATACAAGACGAAGTCGACAGACGCATGCACCAACAGACTCCCCCTAGAATGTTGACGAGTCTTAAAGTGTCGAGTCTTCAACGTCTTCAGTCTTTATCAATCTGAACGTGTAAGCATCCTCAAACTTTATCTCTTTCTCCTCTCCAGTGTCAACAGACTATCCTCGAACAAACTTTACTCGGATGTCTTCAAACTCCCCCTTTCGTTATACTGGGATCGCAGTCTGGCTTGTAGAAATCATAGAGTCCTCAGGTATCGGAACCCGGCATTCTATCTTCAGGTTCAAGATCGAAACCTAGCTACACCTGCACATTCTTAACCCAGAAATAAATTTCACAAATTTAACATTTGACCAATTTATCTATACAGACTCCCTCTCAAAATAATCCAGAATGATTTATCAAAGATAGAAACCTCAGATGACCACTTGTATTAAAAATTATTCAAAAAAATTTCTCATTTAGAAAAACCTCTCCCCCTCACAACATGCTCATCATGTTTAGCACTTGGAATTTTGAAAATCAGCTCTCCAACATCAGTTTTCGAAGATATTTTTGTATTTTTCAAAAGTTATGCTAAAACACACTAAAAATCTTTTTGGATTTTTAAATGAAATGAAATGCAGTAAAGAAATATTTACAGACAATATTTTTGTGAGTTTGTGCAAGAGGATCATATCAGTTTATGACAAGTCACGAGTACCGTTGAGCTTAGTTACACGTTAAGAATTAAACAATTCACTTAGATTGCCGATATACTGATCTACTTAAATTTTCACACAAATTTCAACTGATTCAGGATATGAGTTAGGTGTATTAAGGACTTAAACTCATTCATGTGTCCCACCTCTTGAATATACTCCCGTATCCAGATCCCAATATTCAGTCTTATAGGTGAGTATACCACAGATGATATCTGTAAGGGAATAAATTATGAAACAGTACGAAACCGTGAGAGCTCAGGTCAGAACTTCCGTTCAGCAGAGAGATGACGGCTAGACTTTTGGTGTGTCCCCTTTAGAGGATCTTTTTTACAACAGCATTGATTAGCAATTTTATTGTCTCATCATTTATGCTGAGGGCGGCAAGCAGAAAGTATTCTCCGGGGACTAGGCCATTGCTTCCGCAAAATCAGAAGTCCCGGGATAATACCCCAGATATCACTGAGCATAAAGACCTAGTATCTCAGAAAGAGGGACCTTTCAAACGAGATTTCAGGGGTTACCTATATATCCAAGTAGTGTTCCCCACGAAATAAGCAAGTTAGAATTTAAGTTTATATCCCGAAAAAATTTACTAAATGTGTAAAAACCTATCGGCATATCATCAGTGAGACCGTTTAACGCTATATAAACATTACAATTCTTTAGCATACTGTAACTGTCTACTGATGTACTATCATTTCCTCTTCTTTGACACCAAAACTCATTTTGAAGTTTATCATGTTTTTGTCATTTTCAAATTTTCTAATATTTTTTGATTTTCTGAAAATTTTTACTCCCCCTAAAATGCAAACACATTTTAGGAAAATTTGAAAACAAACTGTACAAGAAACGTGACAACCGATATTGAATCGCTTCAAATCGCCATCCACTTGGCATAAACAATCAGAACTTCCCGTTTCAACAAACTATCTTCTCATAATGATTTCAAAACACTTAAGTTTGTTTTAACCAAAATGATTTTTCTGGAAAATAAGTTTTGTTGGTTTTACCACTTGTAGGTTAAGGGATAAACTCATCACTTTGTTTTTCAAAATACCATATGTAGTAAATCAGATACAACTTAATGTCCCTGATTTACCACTTGTCAGTGAAAATCTTTTTACCAGTTGTAGGAATAACACATCTACACAAATTCATTTTACCAATAAAGATGTCGATTCCTGCTTCACACTTACCAACCTGGAAGCTCCGGCAAGTCAAACCTGTGACTAACTTTCAGTTTACCAAAAACAATCTAAGAAAGATGCCGATTCATGCTCCACGATTACCAACTTGGGAGCTCCGGCAAGTCCGGATTCTACTTGTGAAAAACAGACATCCAAGCTTCACCAAACTTGGATGTTTCTTCCTCACCTGCACTTGGGTAATACGATGCTTTCTTTGTTTCAAAAAAATCCTTTACCCCTTTCACTTTACCCTCCACCATTTTTCCAAAAATCTTTTTCACATTTCCATTAAATGCTTTATCAACATCAAATTCTTTCTTCTCAGAAAAGAATTGATCTGAGATCTCAACCTTCCCAACTTTTAATTTAAAATTCTCAGCCTTCAATGGTGGAAAATGAACATCATCCATTGGAGGTACTGAGTTTTCATCTTTTAACTCAGCTTGTGGCTCGTCTAACTTTGTGGAGTTAGATTCATCGCCAAGTTTCTCATAAAACTTCTTAACAACCCACACTTGGTTGTCATGTTTGGCTCTCTGTTGATAAAATTGAGTCTTTGAACACTCACCAACTTCATATGTTGAATTTTCAAAAATTTTGAATTTCTCAGTTGGTGGCTCATTTTTCTCAACAACCTTTTCTTTGAGTTTTTTAGAAACTCCCTGTTTTTTCTTTGTATCCAACGGAAAATTCCATGCAACGTGACCAGCTTCATTGCATTTAAAACAGATTCTAGTATCCTTTCTATGAAAAAATCCAGTTCCTGTTCTCTTCTTTTCAGCAAGAAACTCTTGGTTTGATTGTCTCCGGAAAGGTTTCTTCTGTTCTTCCTCAGCACTTCCTCCTGAAACAAATTTAGTATTTGATTGAGAAATTTTTCCATTTTTATAATTTTCAGGTGGAATATAACCTAAACCTTTCTTTTTGAAATTACCGTTATGGTTTGGTTTCTTTTGAAAACGAGAACAAGAACCGTAACCTTTTTTCTTGTTTAACCGTTGTTGAACTCTTGAAGTGTACTTTTTAGGTTTTTCAGTAAAATTTACATCTTTTATTTCAGAAATATTGATTTCTGTCATTTTGAAAACCTTTTTGATCATTTCAGACCTAACACTTCTTATTGGAAATTCCTCATCAGAATATAATTTGTCTGAATCAATCAATGTATATGCCACTTTGATTGCTTCATCATTCAAATTAGATTTTGATAACAGGAATTCTTTATTGTAAACCCGTTTAACCGATCACTTTGAACTGTTGACCAACGAACTCGAACTTTTGACGGACGAACTTGAACACCCAGACTCGGATTTTGACTCAGATTTTAACTCCGACTCCTCATCCGTATCCAACACCTGATCGACCACCTTTTTTATTAACTCGGACTCATGATCAGTGTCAGACGATGTAAACACAACATCAATGTTTTCTGGTAATTCATCGGTTATGTCGGACTTTAACTTTATATTGACCGCTTTTTCAACTTGCTCCTCATTCGGTTTTCTAGGAGAATATCCTTCCCAAATCGGAGGCGGACACTTGTTATAACTAACACTTTGTTTCTTACCAGTATCCTTCTTCTTTGTCTTCTCATCATCTTTAAATGCTTCAAATCCTGCAACAGTTGGATAAATTCGGTCAATGAGATAATCAGAACTAGAATAACTCTGTAATAAACGTCTAATTCTCTCATTCTCAATCTTTTCATTTTCCAGCTCCCGCTGCAACTTTGCACATTCCTCAATGTAGTGATTTATCGCTTTCTGCTTTGTCATCATCACAGAATTCATCATAGTTAATGCATCTTCTCTTTCAGAATTTGTCTTTTGAAGACCAGTGACTATTCTGTTTAGCACATCATAGGATTCTTTCACGTAGTTGAGATTAAACAACAATTCTTCTTTCATCTTTTCTTGCTCGCTCAGTTTCTCATCTTTTTCGGCACATTCCTTGCAGGATTCCAAACACTTCAAGTAAGGCTTAATGACTTCCACAATCTTTTCAACTTCGATGACTTTCTCAACCTCAATTACCGTATCAGCTTCAGTCACCTTTTCAGTTTTAACTATCTCCTCAGCAACAATTTTAATCTCTTCATTTTGAACATTCTCTTCTTTTTTATCAACACTTTCACTCTTCATTTCCTTTTGTTCTTTTGCTGCACGTCTCTTCTTCAGCTTCTCCAAGCGATCTGCAAAATAAAATTGGAAACTTTCAGGAGATAGATGAGTTTTTGCAACATTAATATGTCTTTCTTCCTCATCATCAACACTGTCATCAGTTGGTGTTTGATCAAAATCTATTCTCTTCTCAGAACTATCATCTGACGAACCAGAATCAGAAGGTGTTTGATCAAAATTTAATGTCTCTTCAGAACGATCATCTGAAGAACCAGAATCAGATGATGTTTGATCAACCACAGTTGCTTCTTCTGAGCTTTCATCGGATGAAACAGATTCTTCTTCTTGATTCTTCACATGAACGCCAACCGCTTTCATCCAATTGGTAAACAAATCAGGTTCTTGAACTATCTTTGCCATGAAAGCTTTAAAATTCCCATACTCATCCGCAAACCTATCCCAGCTGAACCCTTCAGGTAGCTTTTCATCATCTTGGTTTATTAAACATGCTTTACTATCAGCTGATATAAATCTTTCCCAACTGAAACCTGGAGCCATTTTATCATCGTCTTGATTAATAATGCCAGAATAAGCTTTTCTATTTGCATCTTCGATCATCTTCCCATGAGCAGTTTGTGTTTCTTTTTGTTGATATGGTTGATGAGCAACTTGTTGATATATGGTTTTCCGGTAGTAGTCATCTTTTCCAAATGGATTCTTTGCTCCACTAGCCTCTTGATTTTTGCATTCTCTTTTGAAATGACCTTTCTCCCTGTATCGAAAACAAGTAACTTTAGATTTATCAAAACCCAAAGTAGACACATGTGCATCTAGAAAATCATTTCTCCCTGTGATCATTTTAAATTTTTCTGCTCTCCTCAAGACACTAGCTAGACACCATTTGATGTCCATAAGCTCCATTTCTTCAGCGTCTATCTGATCGTAATCCTCTTTTGTCAGCATAGGATTTCCGATCCTTCCTGCAACCAAACCTTCATATGATTGTAGCACAGTTGCAAGTAACGCCATGTGATCTTTTGCAATTTCTTCATAAAAACTTTGACCATCTGGAAGATTCAATGCAATGTTGCACTGTATCACACAACCATTTCCACTTTTTAAGCTTTGAGAATGAAAACTTGAAGTTGAACTCTTTGGATTAACACTTGGATATGAAGAAAATCCACTGCTGCTATTTGGACTTTGTTCAACATTTTCTGATGAGTTTCCAGCACTAAAAGCAGTTTGAATTTTCGAACTCTTTTCAACCTCTTGAACATTTCCTTTGTAATACATTTTCACATCTTGTTGATTACTCGGATTATTCATCCTTGCAATCTTTTGTTGTTCAAGATCTTGTCCCTCAATCTTCTCAATGAACTGAGAAATCGTCAAACCATTATAAACTCCGGTGTTCTTTAAGATCATCAAGAATGTACCCCACTCTTTCTGAGGTAAAGCATCAGCTAATTTATCGACCCATTCCTCTCGATCTTTGGTTATGCTTAACAACGACATGGAACGCAGTAAGTGGCAATATCTTTCAATCAGTTTCTTTGTATCTTCCCCAGGCAGACTTGTGAACAGATCAAATTCTTTCTTAAGTAATGACTTTTTACTTTTGATCATATTCTCACTACCCTCAAATTTGATTTTAAGTGCATCCCAAATTGATTTTGAAGTTTTGTCGTGTTGAAGCAATATAAAGATGTCTTCTTTAATAGCTTGCTGAAGTAGACTAATCATCATCTTTTCAACTCTGTACATGTCTCGTTCTTTGTCATTGAATTTAGAAATTTCTTTCTCAACTTGCAGATCAGTACGTGGTAGAACATACTTCTTCAAAATACACTCCCAAGATCTCAAATGATTAGCTTGAACCCAATTCTCAAACCGATCTTTCCAACCGTAATACTCCTCAATGTTCATTAGCTTCGGGGTTTTTCCAGATTCATGTTTTGAGCAATAGTAGCCGGAGTAGTCGGGGATGTCGCAAATGCGTTGTAAAATTCTTCACTCATGGTTCGGAAACACGTTTTCAGAAAACAGTTACTATCAAGCGAGATACCACCTTCAAGCGAAATAACCTGCAAACAAACTTCAAGCGAAATCAAAAATTTCAAGCGGGATAACACGTTCAAACGGAATCACTTGATTTTGTTTTAAATTCAAGCGGAATAGCAATTTGAAGCGGAATAACTGATTTCGTTTCAAACTTTCAAGCGAAATAATGTTTTTCAAGCGAAACCTGTTATTTCGCTTGAAATTGCAACAACTTTTCAAGCGGAATTAGACTACTCGTTCAAGCAGAATGAGAACTTTATCCATTTTTATCATTTTTATACTGAATTTTGATCTGATTTTCTCAAGGGTTTGTTAAAACACTGTTTCGCTTATGATGTGAAAAATTCAGGCCATTTTAACCGTGAAAAGTTGTTCAATTGATAAAAGAAGATGTAGATGAAAGAGAATAAGATGAAATTAGGCTGAAAACTGCAGAACTCCTCCTCCTGAGCTCTGATACCAATTCTAGGATCGTTTGCGGACCCGAAATGAGTCGATCAGAGGTGTTCTACTCAAAATGAAAGGCGGAAACAGACATAATGAGTTGAATTCAGCTAGATATCACTTAATCTGTCGTTTATATAGATCTGGAACAGTTTTTACAGCAAGACGACACTTCGACAGAGTGATGCGTGTGAAGTGTATATATAAGTTTAAGTATATTTTAAGCCCTTTTACACTTTTTTAGCCAAGTTTTAAATTTATAAAACACTATATTTACTAACACTAAAAACACATATGGGCAAGTGCACCCATTGTGAGCGTAGTATAGTGTTGGTAAGATACCGAGGTCGTCCAAGGACACAAGAGCTTTTAGTACCGGTTTATCCTCAATGTCTAATCAAATCAAAAAGTTAGAAAAAGGTTTTAAACTAGAAAAATAAAAACTAACTAAAATGCTGAAAATAAAATAAAATAAAAAGAGATAGACAAGATGAATCACTTGGTTCCGACTCGTGTATAGTGTAACCTTTGATTATTTCCGCACTTTTGCACTTATTTAAGAGATTATCTTAGTTATTGTAGTAGGCCCCTCTTTTGAAGGTGACGTTACCCTCAACCCAGTAGTTTGAGTCAGCAAGGATACAATCCTAAAGGGTCGGATTATTGAAAGATAATTAATTAAGTTATTAATGCAAATTATGGTAGGCCCCTCTTTTGAAGGTGACGTTACCCTCGGCTAAGTAGTCTGAGTCAGCAAGGATACAGTCCTAAGTAGCCGGGTTATAGTATTAATAGTAGTTTAACTTATGAGGGGATCAAAGAGTTTGGACCCCCGCCATCCAATACCGTTAAGTATTGGAGGAGGTCCTACTAAATTTGACCCAGATCCCTTGCAGGATCTCTAAACGCTGAACAACGGCAAGACTCTTACCAAACCGTTCCCTTAACCCCCGACCAGGTAGCCAACATACCTCCATATAGACCGTGGAGATATGAATGGTGAAAATCTTTTATTTTATATAGACAGTAAAATAATGCCAAGACACCACGGACAAACGATAAGGAAGAATCACCTTCAACATAAGAAACTAGTTATTAAAGTTATTAATACATAACCAAATAAAAAGTGCGAAAAGATTAAAAATAAAAATTATTACACTAGACACTTGTCTTCACCAAGTGATCTTAGAGACTTAGGCAAACATGGCCTTGATTGTCAAGAACTCTTACGATCAATCTTGGATCCCGAGACGACTCACACACTCTATGATGGACAATGGATGATGGTGGTGGGTGGTGGGTGAAGTGTGAGAGAGGTGGTGTGCCAAGGGATGGTTTGAGCTTGAGCCAAGCACTCCTATTTATAGGCTGAACAGAAGCTCGGGCACGGCCCCGTGTCCACATCCTTCTCTTTCTTCATTTAATGCAGCTTGTCTGTATTAGTTGACCACGCCCCCGTGTCCGCTGAGCACGACCCCGTGTGCAGAAGCATATATGTACTATGAAGATTTTCCTGGATTCTGCGAATCTTATAGTTGACCACAGCCCCTTGCCCGCTGAGCACGGCCCCGTGGTGGGCAATGGAAGCTTCTACCACTTTGTCTTTTCTGCTGACACTTGGGCACGCCCCCGTGCTGGCTGAGCACGGGGCGTGTTCAGTCTTCTGTCTTCTTGTTTTGCTTGGGAAGATGCTGTCGTGGGGTCGGGCATGTCACGTTTGTTCCTTTTCTTGTATTTATGTTAGATTTTGCTGCTTTTTGCTTCTTTTGTTAATTTGAGCTCATTTAATCCTGAAAATACAAAAGGAAGACAAAAGCACACTTTTTCCAACATTAGTACTAAAAAAGGGTTAGTTTTATGCCACAATTGATGTAATTTATATGTTGCATTTTGCACACATCACAGAGCTTCACCGTCGGAAACACACATACACAAAGTTTTCAAGCGAAATCAGGTCTCTCCTATCTATAGACTTCCTGATTCCGCTTGAACAGGCTCAAGCGGAATCACTCACTCAAGCGAAATCAACCATTCAAGCGTAATCACATGCTCAAGAGAAATCATGTAGTTCAAGCGAAATCATGCATCTTCAAGCGGAATCACTTGTAAACTTGATTTCTTGAACTTCGTGCCCTGATTAATGCAAGACTCGATACAAGACGAAGTCGACAGACGCATGCACCAACCAAACACATTCCTTAAATTGTAGCCATTTGTTGAGTGTTTTTTTTTTTTTGTGTCTAATCCGCATATATATCACCATTGCCCTTGATTTTCTTGACTGTATATCTCTTAAATGTCAACATATACACGTGAGATTTAGCTTACGAAGATTTTTCAATGCCGAGAACCTCGATCAGAGAGTAAAAAAGGCGTAAGGTTCACAATGGTGAAAAATTAAAATGGGATATACCGGGCTAGGATTCGATTTACAGGAACAAGGGCCAAACCAACCATCCAAGAATGGAATCGTCGAGCGAAAACACTTGACATCCTCCTAGGAGCAGCTTTTCTTGCCACCAGACCTTTCTCCATCAATTAGGAATCTGTTGCCGTCAGTAAACACAGTCCTTAAATTGTAGCCATTTGTTGAGTGTTTTTTTTTGGTGTCTAATCCACATATATATCACCATTGCCCTTGATTTTATTGACTGTATATCTCTTAAATGTCAACATATACAACGTGTGATTTAGTTTACGAAGATTTTTCAATGTCGAGAACCTCGATCAGAGAGTAAAAAAGGCGTAAGGTTCACAATGGTGTAAATTAAAATTTGATATACCGGGCTAGGATTTGAGTTACAGGAACAAGGGCCAAACCAACCACCCAAAAATGGAATCGTCGAGCGAAAACACTTGACAACCTCCAACAAGCAGCTTTTCTTGCCACCAGACCTTTCTCTATCAATTAGGAATCTGATGCCGTCACTAAACACATTCCTTAAATTGTAGCCATTTGTTGAGTGTTTTTTTTGGTGTCTAGTCTGCATATATATCACCATTGCCCTTGATTTTCTTGACTGTATATCTCTTAAATGTCAACATATACACGTGTGATTTAGTTTACGAAGATTTTTCAATGCAGAGAAACTCGATCAGAGAGTAAAAAAGACGTAAGGTTCACAATGGTGTAAAATTAAAATGGGATATACCGGGCAAGGATTCGAGTTACGGAAACAAGGGGCAAACCAACCACCCAAGAATGGAATCGTCGAGCGAAAGCACTTGGCAACCGCCTAGAAGCAGCTTTTCTTGCCACCAGATCTTTCTCCATCAATTAGGAATCTGATGCCATCACTAAACACATTCCTTAAATTGTAGCCATTTCTTGAGTGTTTTTTTGTGTCTAATCCGCATATATATCACCATTGCCCTTGATTTTCTTGACTGTATATCTCTTAAATGTCAACATATACACGTGTGATTTAGTTTACGAAGATTTTTCAATGCCGAGAACCTTGACCAGAGAGTAAAAAAGGCGTAAGGTTCACAATGGTGTAAAATAAAAATGGGATATACCGGGCTAGGATTCAAGTTACAGGAACAAGGGCCAAACCAACCACCCAAGAATGGAATCATCGAGCGAAAACACTTGACATCCTCCTAGAAGCAGCTTTTCTTGCCACCAGTCCTTTCTCCATCAATTAGGAATCTGATGCCATCACTGAACGCATTCCTTAAATTGTAGCCATTTGTTGAGTTTTTTTTTTTTTTTGTGTCTAATCCGCATATATATCACTATTTCCCTTGATTTTATTGACTGTATATCTCTTAAATGTCAACATATACACGTGTGATTTAGTTTACGAAGATTTTTCAATGCTGAGAACCTCGATCAGAGAATAAAAAAGGCGTAAGGTTCACAATGGTGTAAAATTAAAATGGCATATACCGGGCTAGGATTTGAGTTACAGGAACAAGGGCCAAACCAACCACCCAAGAATGGAATCGTCGAGCGAAAACACTTGACAACCACATAGAAGCAGCTTTTCTTGCCACCAGACCTTTCTCCATCAATTAGGAATCTGATGCCGTCACTAAACACATTCCTTAAATTGTAGCCATTTGTTGAGTGTTTTTTTTTTGTGTCTAAGCCGCATATATATCACCATTGCTCTTGATTTTCTTGACTGTATATCTCTTAAATGTCAACATATACACGTGTGATTTAGTTTACGAAGATTTTTCAATGCCGAGAACCTCAATCAGAGAGTAAAAAAGGCGTAAGATTCACAATGGTGTAAAATTAAAATGGGATATACCGGGCTAGGATTCCAGTTAGAGGAACTAGGGCCAAACCGACCACCCAAGAATGGAATGGTCGAGCGAAAACACTTGACAACCTCCTAGAAGCAGCTTTTCTTGTCACCAGACCTTTCTCCATCAATTAGGAATCTGATGTCGTCACTAAACACATTCCTTAAATTGTAGCCATTTGTTGAGTGTTTTTTTTGTGTGTCTAATCCGCATATATAAAACCATTGCCCTTGATTTTCTTGACTGTATATCTCTTAAATGTCAACATATACACGTGTGATTTAGTTTACGAAGATTTTTCAATGCCGAGAACCTCGATCAGAGAGTAAAAAAGGCGTAAGTTCACAATGGTGAAAAATTAAAACGGGATATACCGGGCTAGGATTCGATTTACAGGAACAAGGGCCAAACCAACCATCCAAGAATGGAATCGTCGAGCAAAAACACTTGACATCCTCCTAGGAGCAGCTTTTCTTGCCACCAGACCTTTCTCCATCAATTAGGAATCTGTTGCCGTCAGTAAACACAATCCTTAAATTGTAGCCATTTGTTGAGTGTTTTTTTTTTGGTGTCTAATCCACATATATATCACCATTGCCCTTGAATTTATTGACTGTATATCTCTTAAATGTCAACATATACACGTGTGATTTAGTTTACAAAGAGTTTTCAATGTCGAGAACCTCGATCAGAGAGTAAAAAAGGCGTAAGGTTCACAATGGTGTAAAATTAAAATTTGAAATACCGGGCTAGGATTTGAGTTACAGGAACAAGGGCCAAACCAACCACCCAAAAATGGAATCGTCGAGCGAAAACACTTGACAACCTCCTACAACCAGCTTTTCTTGCCACCAGACCTTTCTCTATCAATTAGGAATCTGATGCCGTCACTAAACACATTCCTTCAATTGTAGCCATTTGTTGAGTGTTTTTTTTGGTGTCTAGTCTGCATATATATCACCATTGCCCTTGATTTTCTTGACTGTATATCTCTTAAATGTCAACATATACACGTGTGATTTAGTTTACGAAGATTTTTCAATGCAGAGAAACTCGATCAGAGAGTAAAAAAGACGTAAGGTTCACAATGGTGTAAAATTAAAATGGGATATACCGGGCAAGGATTCGAGTTACGGAAACAAGGGGCAAACCAACCACCCAAGAATGGAATCGTCGAGCGAAAGCACTTGGCAACCGCCTAGAAGCAGCTTTTCTTGCCACCAGATCTTTCTCCATCAATTAGGAATCTGATGCCATCACTAAACACATTCCTTAAATTGTAGCCATTTCTTGAGTGTTTTTTTGTGTCTAATCCGCATATATATCACCATTGCCCTTGATTTTCTTGACTGTATATCTCTTAATTGTCAACATATACACGTGTGATTTAGTTTACGAAGATTTTTCAATGTCGAGAACCTCGACCAGAGAGTAAAAAAGGCGTAAGGTTCACAATGGTGTAAAATTAAAATGGGATATACCGGGCTAGGATTCAAGTTACAGGAACAAGGGCCAAGCCAACCACCCAAGAATGGAATCATCGAGCGAAAACACTTGACAACCTCCTAGAAGCAGCTTGTCTTGCCACCAGTCCTTTCTCCATCAATTAGGAAGCTGATGCCATCACTAAACACATTCCTTAAATTGTAGCCATTTGTTAAGTGTTTTTTTTGTCTAATCCGCATATATAAAACCATTGACCTTGATTTTCTTGACTGTATATCTCTTAAATGTCAACATATACACGTGTGATTTAGTTTACGAAGATTTTTCAATGCCGAGAACCTTGACCAGAGAGTAAAAAAGGCGTAAGGTTCACAATGGTGTAAAATAAAAATGGGATATACCGGGCAAGGATTCAAGTTACAGGAACAAGGGCCAAACCAACCACCCAAGAATGGAATCATCGAGCGAAAACACTTGACATCCTCCTAGAAACAGCTTTTCTTGCCACCAGTCCTTTCTCCATCAATTAGGAATCTGATGCCATCACTGAACGCATTCCTTAAATTGTAGCCATTTGTTGAGTTTTTTTTTTTTTTTGTGTCTAATCCGCATATATATCACTATTTCCCTTGATTTTCTTGACTGTATATCTCTTAAATGTCAACATATACACGTGTGATTTAGTTTACGAAGATTTTTCAATGCTGAGAACCTCGATCAGAGAGAAAAAAAGGCGTAAGGTTCACAATGGTGTAAAATTAAAATGGCATATACCGGGCTAGGATTTGAGTTACAGGAACAAGGGCCAAACCAACCACCCAAGAATGGAATCGTCGAGCGAAAACACTTGACAACCACCTAGAAGCAGCTTTTCCTGCCACCAGACCTTTCTCTATCAATTAGGAATCTGATGCCGTCACTAAACACATTCCTTAAATTGTAGCCATTTGTTGAGTGTTTTTTTTTTGTGTCTAATCCGCATATATATCACCATTGCTCTTGATTTTCTTGACTGTATATCTCTTAAATGTCAACATATACACGTGTGATTTAGTTTACGAAGATTTTTCAATGCCGAGAACCTCAATCAGAGAGTAAAAAAGGCGTAAGATTCACAATGGTGTAAAATTAAAATGGGATATACCGGGCTAGGATTCGAGTTAGAGGATCAAGGGCCAAACCGACCACCCAAGAATGGAATGGTCGAGCGAAAACACTTGACAACCTCCTAGAAGCAGCTTTTCTTGTCACCAGACCTTTCTCCATCAATTAGGAATCTGATGTCGTCACTAAACACATTCCTTAAATTGTAGCCATTTGTTGAGTGTTTTTTTTGTGTGTCTAATCCGCATATATAAAACCATTGCCCTTGATTTTCTTGACTGTATATCTCTTAAATGTCAACATATACACGTGTGATTTAGTTTACGAAGATTTTTCAATGCCGAGAACCTCGATCAGAGAGTAAAAAAGGCGTAAGTTCACAATGGTGAAAAATTAAAACGGGATATACCGGGCTAGGATTCGATTTACAGGAACAAGGGCCAAACCAACCATCCAAGAATGGAATCGTCGAGCAAAAACACTTGACATCCTCCTAGGAGCAGCTTTTTCTTGCCACCAGACCTTTCTCCATCAATTAGGAATCTGTTGCCGTCAGTAAACACAATCCTTAAATTGTAGCCATTTGTTGAGTGTTTTTTTTTTTTGGTGTCTAATCCACATATATATCACCATTGCCCTTGATTTTATTGACTGTATATCTCTTAAATGTCAACATATACACGTGTGATTTAGTTTACGAAGATTTTTAATGTCGAGAACCTCGATCAGAGAGTAAAAAAGGCGTAAGGTTCACAATGGTGTAAAATTAAAATGTGATATACCGGGCTAGGATTTGAGTTACAGGAACAAGGGCCAAACCAACCACCCAAAAATGGAATCGTCGAGCGAAAACACTTGACAACCTCCTACAAGCAGCTTTTCTTGCCACCAGACCTTTCTCTATCAATTAGGAATCTGATGCCATCACTAAACACATTCCTTAAATTGTAGCCATTTGTTGAGTGTTTTTTTTGGTGTCTAGTCTGCATATATATCACCATTGCCCTTGATTTTCTTGACTGTATATCTCTTAAATGTCAACATATACACGTGTGATTTAGTTTACGAAGATTTTTCAATGCAGAGAAACTCGATCAGAGAGTAAAAAAGACGTAAGGTTCACAATGGTGTAAAATTAAAATGGGATATACCGGGCAAGGATTCGAGTTACGGAAACAAGGGGCAAACCAACCACCCAAGAATGGAATCGTCGAGCGAAAGCACTTGGCAACCGCCTAGAAGCAGCTTTTCTTGCCACCAGATCTTTCTCCATCAATTAGGAATCAGATGCCATCACTAAACACATTCCTTAAATCGTAGCCATTTCTTGAGTGTTTTTTTTTTGTGTCTAATCCGCATATATATCACCATTGCCCTTGATTTTCTTGACTGTATATCTCTTAAATGTCAACATATACACGTGTGATTTAGTTTACGAAGATTTTTCAATGCCGAGAACCTCGACCAGATAGTAAAAAAGGCGTAAGGTTCACAATGGTGTAAAATTAAAATGGGATATACCGGGATAGGATTCAAGTTACAGGAACAAGGGCCAAGCCAACCACCCAAGAATGGAATCATCGAGCGAAAACACTTGACAACCTCCTAGAAGCAGCTTTTCTTGCCACCAGTCCTTTCTCCATCAATTAGGAAGCTGATGCCATCACTAAACACATTCCTTAAATTGTAGCCATTTGTTAAGTGTTTTTTTTTTTGTCTAATCCGCATATATAAAACCATTGATCTTGATTTTCTTGATTGTATATCTCTTAAATGTCAACATATACACGTGTGATTTAGTTTACGAAGATTTTTCAATGCCGAGAACCTTGACCAGAGAGTAAAAAAGGCGTAAGGTTCACAATGGTGTAAAATAAAAATGGGATATACCGGGCTAGGATTCAAGTTACAGGAACAACGGCCAAACCAACCACCCAAGAATGGAATCATCGAGCGAAAACACTTGATATCCTCCTAGAAGCAGCTTTTCTTGCCACCAGTCCTTTCTCCATCAATTAGGAATCTGATGCCATCACTGAACACATTCCTTAAATTGTAGCCATTTGTTGAGTTTTTTTTTTTTGGTGTCTAATCCGCATATATATCACTATTTCCCTTGATTTTCTTGACTGTATATCTCTTAAATGTCAACATATACACGTGTGATTTATTTTACGAAGATTTTTCAATGCTGAAAACCTCGATCAGAGAGTAAAAAAGGCGTAGGGTTCACAATGGTGTAAAATTAAAATGGCATATACCGGGCTAGGATTTAAGTTACAGGAACAAGGGCCAAACCAACCACTCAAGATTGGAATCGTCGAGCGAAAACACTTGACAACCACCTAGAAGTAGCTTTTCTTGCCACCAGACCTTTCTCCATCAATTAGGAATCTGATGCCGTCACTAAACACATTCCTTAAATTGTAGCCATTTGTTGAGCGTGTTTTTTTTGTGTCTAATCCGCATATATATCACTATTTCCCTTGATTTTCTTGACTGTATATCTCTTAAATGTCAACATATACACGCGTGATTTAGTTTTTGAAGATTTTTCAATGCCGAGAACCTCAATCAGAGAGTAAAAAAGGCGTAAGATTCACAATGGTGTAAAATTAAAATGGGATATACCGGGCTAGGATTCGAGTTAGAGGAACAAAGGCCAAACCGACCACCCAAGAATGGAATGGTCGAGCGAAAACACTTGACAACCTCCTAGAAGCAGCTTTTCTTGTCACCAGACATTTCTCCATCAATTAGGAATCTGATGTCATCACTAAACACATTCCTTAAATTGTAGCCATTTGTTGAGTGTTTTTTTTGTGTGTCTAATCCGCATATATAAAACCATTGCCCTTGATTTTCTTGACTGGATATCTCTTAAATGTCAACATATACACGTGTGATTTAGTTTACGAAGATTTTTCAATGTCGAGAACCTCGATCAGAAAGTAAAAAAGGGTGTAAGGTTCACAATGGTGTAAAATTAAAATGGGATATACCTGGCTAGGATTCAAGTTACAGGAACAAGGGCCAAACCAACCACCCAAGAATGGAATTGTCGAGCGAAAACACTTGACAACCTCCTAGAAGCAGCTTTTCTTGCCACCAGACCTTTCTCCATCAATTAGGAATCTGATGTCGTCACTAAACACATTCCTTAAATTGTAACCATTTGATGAGTGTTTTTTTGGTGTCTAATCCGCATATATATCACCATTACCCTTTATTTTCTTGACTGTATATATATCTTAAATGTCAACATATACATGTGTGATTTAGTTTAGGTAGATTTTTCAATGCCAAGAACCTTGATCAGAGAGTAAAAAAAGGCGTAAGGTTCACAATGGTGTAAAATTAAAATGGGATATACCGGGCTAGGATTCGAGTTACAGCAACAAGGGCCAAACCAACCACCCAAGAATTGAATGGCCAAGCGAAAACACTTGACAACCTCCTAGAAGCAGTTTTTCTTGCCACCAGACCTTTCTCCATCAATTCGGAATCTGATGCCGTCACTAAACACATTCTTTAAATTGTAGCCATTTCTTGAGCGTTTTTTTTGTGTCTAATCCGCATATATATCACCATTGCCCTTGATTTTCTTGACTGTATATCTCTTAAATGTTAACATATACATGTGTGATTTAGTTTACGAAGTTTTATCAATGCCGAGAAGCTCGATCAGAGAGTAAAAAAGGCGTAAGGTTCACAATGGTGTAAAATTAAAATGGGATATACGGGGCTAGGATTCGAGTTACATGAACAAGGGCCAAACCAACCACCCAAGAGTGGAATCGTCAAGCGAAAACACTTGACAACCTCCTAGAAGCAGCTTTTCTTGCCACCACACCTTTCTCCAACAATTAGGAATCTGATGCCGTCACTAAACACATTCTTTAAATTGTAGCCGTTTGTTGAGTGTTTTTTTGGTGTCTAATCCGAATATATATCACAATTGCCCTTGATTTTCTTGACTGTATAACTCTTAAATGTCAACATATACACGTGTGATTTAGTTTACGAAGATTATTCAATGTCGAGAACCTCGATCAGAGAGTAAAAAAGGCGTAAGGTTCACAATGGTGTGAAATTAAATTGGGATATACAGTTACAGGAACAAGGGCCAAACCAACCACCCAAGAATGGAATCGTCGAGCGAAAGCACTTGACAACCTCCTAGAAGCAGCTTTTCATGCCACCAGACCTTTCTCCATCAATTAAGAATCTGATGCCGTCACTAAACACATTCCTTAAATTGTAGCCATTTGTTGAATGTTTTGTTTTTGTGTCTAATCCGCATATATATCACCATTGCCCTTGATTTTCTTGATTGTATATCTCTTAAATGTCAACATATACACGTGTGATTTAGTTTACGAAGATTTTTCAATGCCGAGAACCTTGATCAGAGAGTAAAAATGGCGTAAGGTTCACAATGGTATAAAATTAAAATCGGATATACCGGGCTAGTGTTCGAGTTATAGGGACAATGGCCAAACCAACCACCCAAGAATGGAATCGTCGAGCGTAAACACTTAACAACCTCCTAGAAGCAGCTTTTGTTGCCACCAGACCTTTCTCATTCAATTAGGAATCTGATGCCCTCACTAAACACATTCCTTAAATTGTAACCATTTGTTGAGTGTTTTTTTTGGTGTCTAATCCGCATATATATCACCATTGCCCTTGATTTTCTTGAATGTATATCTCTTAAATGTCAACATATACACGTGTGATTTAGATTTCGAAGATTTTTCAATGCCGAGAACCTCGATCAGAAAATAAAAATGGCGTAAGGTTCACAATGGTGTAAAATGAAAATGGGATATACAAGGGCTAGGATTCGAATTACAGGAAAAAGGGCTAAACCAACCACCCAAGAATGGAATCATCGAGCGAAAACACTTGACAAACTCCTAGAAGCAGCTTTTCTTGCCACCAGATCTTTCTCCATCAATTAGGAATCTGATGCCGTCACAAAACACATTCCTTAAATTGTAGCCATTTGTTGAGTGTTTTTTTTTGTGTCTAATCCGCATATATATCACTATTGCTCTTGATTTTCTTGACTGTATATCTCTTAAATGTCAACATATACACGTGTGATTTAGTTTACGAAGATTTTTCACTGCCGAGAACCTCGATTAGAGAATAAAAAAGGCATAAGGTTCACAATCGTGTAAAATTAAAATGGGATATACCGAGATAGGATTCGAGTTACAGGAGCAAGGGCCAAACCAACCACCCAAGAATGGAATCGTCGAGCGAAAACATTTGACAACCTCCTAGAAGCAGCTTTTCGTGCCCCTAGACCTTTCTCCATCAATTAGGAATATGATGCCGTCACTAAACACATTCATTAAATTGTAGCCATTTATTGAGTGTTTTTTTTTTGTGTCTAATCCGCATATGTATCACCATTGCCCTTGATTTACTTGACTGTGTATCTCTTAAATATCAACATATACACGTGTGATTTAGTTTACGAAGATTTTTCAATGCCGAGAACCTCGATCAGAGAGTAAAAAGGCGTAAGGTTCACAATGGTGTAAAATTAAAATGGGATATACCGGGCTAGGATTCGAGTCACAAGAACAAGGGCCAAACCAACCACCCAAGAATGGAATCGTCGAGCGAAAACACTTGACAACCTCCTAGAAGCAGCTTTTCTTGCCACCAGACCTTTCTCCAACAATTAGGAATCTGATGCCCTCACTAAACACATTCCTTAAATTGTAGCCATTTGTTGAGTGTTTTTCTGTTTGGTGTCTAATCCGCATATATATCACCATAGCCCTTGATTTTCTTGACTGTATATCTCTTAAATGTCAACATATACACGTGTGATTTAGTTTACGAAGATTTTTCAATGCCGAGAACCTCGATCAGAGAGTAAAAATGGCGTAAGGTTTACAATGGTGTAAAATTAAAATGGGATATACCGGGATAGGATTCGAGTTACAGGAACAAGGGCCAAACCAACCACCCAAGAATGGAATGGTCGAGCGAAAACACTTGACAACCTCCAAGAAGCAGCTTTTCTTGCCACAAGACCTTTCTCTATCAATTAGGAATCTGATGCCGTCACTAAACACATTCCTTAAATTGTAGCCATTTGTTGAGTGTTTTTTTCTTTTTGGTATCTAATCCGCATATATATCACCATTGCCCTTGATTTTCTTGATTGTATATCTCTTAAATGTCAACATATACACGTGTGATTTAGTTTACAAAGATTTTTCAATGCCGAGAACCTCGATCAGAGAGTAAAAAGGCATAAGGTTCACAATGGTATAAAATTATAATTTCGAGCAGTGAAACTTCGTTTTTGAGAATTGGTTTCGACACCACTGAACTGCTCCTGATCCAAGCTATTTATAGCTGAAATATGGGTCTGTCGCGGCCCGCGTGAACCCTAAGCCAATCCTTACGCGGCCTGCGTGGCCACCTAGTCTACGTGTAGGTTTGCTGGGTCATGAGTAGGGTTGTTAGGTGGATGCCACGTGGACTGTAACACTTTTCCGGTCAAACTCGCTTTGACACGGCCCGCTTAAGCTTCCCTTATGGCTTACGCGGCCCGCCTGAAACCCAAAAACCTTGATTTCTTGATTTTTCATGCACTGTAGGGTTTCAGGGGTCCGGGTTTTTACTTATGGGTCGTTTTGGGAAAATTTTGAAGGTCCTTACATCCTCCCCAACTTATTTAGAATCTCGTCCTCGAGATTTATTGGAATAAGTGAGGATACTTTCGCTTCATTTCAGATTCCAGCTCCCAAGTGTATTCAGGTCCTCTCTTTGAATCCCATTTGACTTTGACCAGTACTAGTCTTTTGTGTTTAAGAAACTTAACCTTTCTGTCTTCTACTTGAAGTGGTTTCTCCACGAACTTCAACTTTTCATTTACTTGAATGTCTTGAAGAGGGACTACTAATGATTCGTCCGATAGACATTTCTTGAGATTGGATACATGGAATACGTCATGTACCCCAGCTAACTCTTCTAGTAGCTGTAAGCGATATGCAACTGGTCCTATTCGTTGTATTACTGGGAATGGTCCTACGTACCTTGGACTTAACTTTCCTTTCTTACTAAACCGAACTACTCCTTTTCAAGGAGAAACTTTTAAGAGAACCTTGTCTCCAACTTGAAATTCCAGTGGCTTGCGTTGATTGTCTGCATAACTCTTCTGGCGATCTCGAGCCGTCTTTAGTCTTTCCTTGATTTGAGTGATCTTGTCGGTAGTTTCTTGTACAATTTTAGGACCTGATAGTTGACTTTCTCCTATTTCTGCCCAGCAGACTGGAGTTCTGCATTTTCGTCCATATAGTGCTTCGAATGGGGCAACTTCTATGCTTGTATGATAACTATTATTATAGGAGAATTCGATTAAGGGTAGGTGGTCATCCCAGTTTCTACCAAAATCTATCACACATGCCCTAAGCATGTCCTCCAAAGTTTGGATCGTCCTTTCACTTTGTCCGTCTGTTTAAGGATGGTATGCAGTGCTTAAATTTAGTCGGGTTCCCATTGCTTCCTGGAAACTTGTCCAGAAATGGGAAGTGAAACGACTATCCTTATCCGATACAATAGAGAGTGGAACTCCATGTAAGGATACTACCTTGTTCACATATAACTTTGCTAACCTTTCCATGCTAAAGGTTTCTTTCATGGGTAGAAAATGAGCAGATTTGGTTAATCGATCCACAATTACCCAAATCGCGTCATTACCTTTTCTGGTCTTGGGCAACTTAGTAACAAACTCCATTGTTATGAGCTCCCATTTCCATACATGTATTTCTAATTGTTGTAGTAGACCTGAGGGTTTCTGGTGTTCTGCCTTAACTTGTGAACAAGTAAGATATTTAGAAACATATCTAGCTATGTCCTTTTTCATTCCTTTCCACCAGAAATTATTCCTTAAATCTTGGTACATCTTGTTGTTACCAGGATGCATGGTATACCTAGATTTATGGGCTTCCTCTAAAATCTTATTTCTTAATTCTCCTTGCTTAGGTACCCAAGTTCTTTTCTTATGGAATCTCCAAATTCCATCACTTCCTTGTTCTAATTCTTTTACTCGTCCTTTCATTCCTTCAGCATCATCCTTGATTGCTGTTTCCTGGATATGCTTTAATTGTTCCATTAAATCTAACTGCAGATTTAATCTAAGAGCACGAACTCACTTTTGCTTTTCATGATACTTACGACTTAAGGCATCTGCAACTACGTTTGTTTTTCCTTCGTGATATTGAATATCACAGTCGTAGTCACTTAGAATTTCCATCCATCTCCTTTGCCTCATGTTTAATTCTTTTTGCCCAAATATGTACCTTAAGCTCTTATGATCTGTATAGACAGTAAACTTACTTCCATACAAATAATGTCTCCAAATCTTAAGGGCAAAAATTATGGCTCCTAATTCTAAGTCATGAGTCGTATAGTTTTCTTCATGCTTTTTCAATTGTCTCGAGGCATACGCAATTACCTTTTTGCGTTGTATTAGCACACATCATAATCCTAACTTAGAAGCATCACAATAAACTTCAAAATCTTCCGTTCCTTCTGGTAAGGCTAGAATTGGGGCGTTTGTTAACTTTTGCTTTAAAATCCTAAAGGTTTCTTCTTGTCTAGGTCCCCATTCAAACTTAACCGATTTACAAGTTAGCTTAGTTAATGATACAACTATTTTGGAAAAATCCTTAATGAATCGTCTATAGTATCCAGCTAATCCTATAAAACTTCTAACTTCCATAGCTGATTGCGGGACCTTCCATTTGGTGATCGCTTCTATTTTGGAGGGATCTACATGAATACCTTCATGATTCACCATGTGTCCTAAAAATTGCACCTCCTGTAACCAAAATTCACATTTCGAGAATTTGGCGTAAAGCTTTTCCTTTCTTAACAAAGTTAAGAGTGCATGTAGATGTTGACAGTGTTCGTCCTGACTTTTGGAATAAATGAGTATATCGTCAATGAAGACAATTACAAATTTATCCAATTACGGTTTACAGATCCTATTCATCATGTCCATAAATGTTGCAGGAGTATTTGTTAATCCGAAGGGCATGACGGTAAACTCGTAATGATCATACCTAGTTATGAAAGCAGTTTTAGGTATGTCTTCTTCTTGTACCTTCAATTGATGGTATCCGGAGCGTAAATCTATCTTAGAAAAATATCTAGCTCCTTGAAGTTGACCGAAAAGATCATCAATCCTAGGTAATGGATATCGATTCTTAATTGTAACCTTATTTAATTCCCTATAATCGATACACATTCTCATTGACCCATCTTTCTTTTTCACAAACAACATTGGAGCTCCCCAAGGGGATGAACTAGGTTGTATGAATCATTTACTTAATAATTCATCTAATTGCTTTTTCAATTCTAGCATTTCGGTGGGTGCTAACCGATAAGGTGCCTTGGCTATCGGTGTAGTTCCAGGAATTAGATGAATTCTAAATTCGACTTCCCTATTGGGTGGTAATCCCGGTAGTTCTTCGGGGAATACATCTGGGTATTCTGCTACTACTGGAATTTCTTTAAGTTCCTTACTTTTCGTGTTAATGATTATCGAAATCATATACACTACTTCTCGTTTTGTTGAATAACTGGCCAACTTCATTACTGAAATGAATTTCAGTGGCTTACGTGGCTTATCTCTTGTAATCACCACTAATTCTCCTGTGGGTGTACGAATTTCTATGGCATTTTTATCACAGAGAATTTGAGCATGGTTGGCTACTAACCAATCCATTCCTAACACAATATCGAATCCGGCTAAATTCATAGGTAACAGGTTTGCAGAGAATTTATGGCCTAAGAGTTCTATCTTTCCTTCTTGCAAAACTTTATCTATGTTAACAGAATTCCCATCTGCCGTTTCGACTGTAAAAATCTGCCTAAGGTTGGTTAAGGGTAAGTTAAATGCTTGGCAGAATAAAGTATTTATAAAACTTTGGTTTGCACCAGAGTCAAATAATACTTTTGCATAAACGTCTTGAACTAGGAACGTACCAGCTATCACGTCAGGGATTAGTTCTGCTTCCTGAGTAGTCAACTGGAAGGCTCTTACGTTTTTCTTGGTAGTTCCTTCTGCAGGTTTGGCTTTGTTATCAGCTGGTTTGACCAATTTTGGGCAGTCTGGCCTAAAATGTCCAGCTTCTCCACAGTTGTAGCAGATGGTTGACTTCTTCCTCCTGCAATCTTCTTCTTGATGCCCTGGAATTTTGCAGAAATTGCGATATCCTTTGCATCTACCAAAATGCTTTCTTTTGCAGGTATTGTAAAATGGAGCAGTGGGAGATTGCCTGATCCCCCTTTTCTTGAAGTTGCTACTATTACCCACACGGAATCCTTAGGTAATCTTTTGGGCCACTTCCTTTTTCCGGTTTTCTTCTCTGGTGCGTACCAGCTCATCAGTTAGGGTGTTAGCTAATTCTACCGCATCGTCAATAGTGCGGGGTCTCGCATCTTTAACGATATTACGGATTTCGCCTATCAATCCCCAAATATAGCGGGAAATAAGCACCGGATCTGGCAAAGCCAGGGTAGGTACAACTCTAGCATACTCGAAGAATGTCGAAGTATATCCTCGACAATCAACATCCACCATCCACCATCCGGTGGTTCAGGAATTTATTCGCCATTTGTTCCTTTTCGTACTCAGGACATAATTTTCTCTCCATTAGGCGCTTAAATTCTTCCCAGCCCATGGCATAGGCTATATCGCTTCCTTTGGCTTGAAGTATCGTATTCCACCATTCTAGCGCCCCTTCTTTAAAAAGATGTGACGCGTACATGACCTTGTCTTCCTCAGCACATTTACTTATTTTAATCACCGCCTCGGTTTTCTCTAACCAACGCAGTGCAGCATTCGCCCCTTCATTGCCTGCAAATTCAGCTGGTTTACAGGCAAGAAATTCCTTGTAAGTGCAACCAGGCGTTGCAGCTTTCATTTTCTTAAGGAGTGGGGCTTGCATCCCATCATTGTCGTTGTTAGTATGGTTGCCGCCTCCGTTTACACTATTACTAAAATTATCACCGTGTGTACGTTTGCTAGGAGTAATTTGTTAAGGTTCAACAGGATTTCGGGCAGCAGCAAGGATTGCTGGAATAGCATTGGCTATTCCCTGAGCAATGATATTCTCAATATCTTGCCTATTCAGAAATTGATCCTCATGGTTTTGTTCAGATTGGTTAACTTCATTAACGGGTTCATTACCGGCGTGTTCCATCTGGTAATTAATATAGATAAGTAATTAGCAGAAATTAATTAACAACCAAATATAACAAAACAATCGCACATAATCACATTTAACACATATAGCCAAAATTGTCGATTTCTCGACTTCCATTTTTTTATATATCATATTATGCTTCCGTACACACTTGTTATCTTACAAAAGTTTTATTTTTAAGTTATTTCACAGGATTATATTTTACTACTATTATTATTGTACAACCACAACCATACCATCACATCATTCCGTCAGCTGGCATCTCAGAAGCGACGCTCCCTCTCGTCGTACTTCCAGGATATCTTTTCTCCTATATCCCTAATTCGGTTCCCTGCATCAATCAGCTCTTCGCCATACTGGCGGAGTTCAGCCAAGTTCTCGGAGCTCATAGGTGGGTGTAGTGGAGGCTCCGGGTCAAATTGAGGGAAAAAGGTATCAGGGTTATTGAGGAGATTTTGAAACTGCCAGTCAGTGGTCCACCATTCTTCCAGCTCTGCTGGTAGAGGTTGGGAGTGGATAAAGGGATCTGGGATGGCTGGTTCCAAATTCACTGGAAGTTGGGTTTCGGCAGGATAAGTGAAGAGATTTTCATTGACTGGCCTAAGGATATCATAACTTGCCAGCATACGATCTAGTTCCTCCTGCAGTGGCAATTCCTCGGCTTGCTTAGAACTTTCCCCAATCTCTATTCTTTTTCCTTTATCCAATGGTTCCTCCATTTTGGCAACTTTCCTAGTTGCTGGTTTCCTCCTGCGTACACGCCTCCAGCCCACAAATCTTCTTCTTTTCTTTGGCTTTGGTTTCTCCGGATGTTGGGCTTGAAATTCCATAGATTCCTCCATGTCGGCATAATAACCGGTAAAGTCTCTGGAAACTTCCACATTAACAGGATAGAGATTGAGATTCTGAAGAGTTTCAGACAACTCATTCATACTGTTTAGCAGATATGAAGAAACACAAAAATTGTAAATTGAATTTTCACATAATCACAGAATGGCAATTAGAAACATATGAAATATTGTGATTTATATATAAATTACAAATTTACAACTGAAATTTAAAATATACTAGGGATTGTATATTTTATTTTAGTCTATTTTTTATTACTAAGTTAAAGGTTTATGGCTTATAGATAATATAAGTGCTAGTACTGGGTCAGGGTTTTGGCAGTTTAACTTAATTAAAAGTTACTGCTGTAGTGGCAAACATATAGAGATTTGCCCATTGTTCGTCTAATTCATCTTCCCATGGTGGTTTATTGCTTATTTCCTGAGTTTCCTTATTCATTACTCCTTTTGGCTATGACTTCCTTATTTTCTCTTGACTTTTTCTAATAATCCAACTTCTTTTATTAGGGGTAAGTGGTTTCTCAAACTGTGCCTTACGAACAAATATTCCTTCCTCAGTTTCTGCTGAGTATCTTGAGGAATTTGATTGGGATGAGATTCCTTTATCTTTTGGTGAACTATCTAATTGACGATAGATGTCCACAATTCTTTGCTTACCCATACTGTAACTAACAAATAGTTAGTTAAAAACACATAGTCACAAAATGGTAATCAGGAAAAATTAAGAATTTCTAAATACTTAATGGCTTAAATCAGTGGCTCTGATACCACCTTTTTCTGTCACGGCCCTCGTCCCGGTTTTACCCGGTCCAGGAGCCGTGTGACAGAAACACGTGGTATTAATTAATTGAGTTGACAGCGAAAGATTT
>JARYGA010033290.1:0-27700 GCA_030545235.1 Helianthus tuberosus | reverse complement strand
GTATCCACATTCTCTCTTTATGGAATCTCCAAATTCCATCTGTTCCTTGTTCTAACTCTTTTAGCATACCTTTTAATTTTTCAGTATCTTCCTTGATTACTGATTCTTGTGCTTCTCTTATCTGATCATTTAAATCTACTTGCAGATTTAATTTAAGAGAACGTACCCTTTTTGGCTTTTCATGATACTTTCGGCTTAAAGCATCTGCTACTACATTTGCTTTTCCTTCATGATACTGGATATCACAATCATAATCACTAAGCATCTCCATCCATCGTCTTTGTCTCATATTCAACTCTTTTTGCTTGAAAATATACCTTAAACTCTTATAATCAGTGAATATGGTAAACTTACTACCATAAAGGTAATGTCTCCAAATCTTAAGAGCAAAAATTATAGCTCCTAATTCTAGATCATGGGTTGAATAATTCTCTTCATGATTCTTAAGTTGTCTAGATGCGTAAGCTATAACCTTTTGTCGTTGCATCAATACACATCCATAACCTAATTTGGAAGCGTCACAATAGACTACAAAATATTCAGTTCCTTCTGGTAATGTTAATATGGGTGTATGAGTTAATTTTTGCTTAAGAATTATAAATGCTTCTTCTTGTTTTAATCCCCATTCAAACATAACAGATTTACAGGTTAGCTTAGTTAAAGGAATGGCTATTCTAGAAAAATCTTGAATAAATCTTCTGTAATAACCGGCTAATCCTAAGAAACTTCTAACCTCGGTTGGTGATTCAGGGGTTTTCCATTTAGTAATCGCTTCGATCTTTGTTGGATCTACATGAATTCCTTCATGATTGACTACGTGTCCGAGAAACTGTACATGTTCTAACCAAAATTCGCACTTTGAAAATTTAGCATAAAGCTTTTCCTTTCTTAATAAACTTAAAAGTGCGTGCAAATGTTTTGCATGATCTTCCTTATTCTTAGAGTAAATGAGAATATCATCTATAAAAACAATTATGAATTTATCCAAATATGGCTTACATATTCGGTTCATCATGTCCATAAATGCGGCTGGGGCATTGGTTAAACCAAATGGCATGACAGTAAATTCATAATGGCCATACCTTGTTCTAAATGCGGTTTTAGGAATGTCCTCTTCCTGTACCTTTAATTGGTGATATCCTGACCTTAAATCGATTTTAGAGAAAAACCATGCTCCTTGCAGCTGATCGAACAGATCATCGATTCTTGGTAATGGGTACCGATTCTTAATCGTGACCTTGTTTAATTCACGGTAGTCAATGCACATGCGCATTGATCCGTCCTTCTTTTTAACAAATAGTATCGGCGCTCCCCATGGCGACGAACTTAGTTGTATAAATCCTTTCTCCAGCAATTCGTCTAATTGTTTCTTTAATTCTAGCATTTCGGCGGGTGCCAAACGGTAAGGTGCTTTGGCAATCGGTGCTGTTCCTGGTATTAAATGGATTCCGAATTCAACTTCTCTATCTGGAGGTTGCCCTGTCAATTCTTCTGGAAATACATCTGAAAACTGAGATACTACTGGAATATCTTTTAAATCCTTTCCTTTAGTGTTAGTGATTATAGAAATCAAATACACTAATGATCCTTTTCTTATGTAACTTGCAGTTTTCATCACAGAGATAAATTTTGTAGATCTAGATGGTTTATCTCCTTTAATTATGATCGTTTTACCTTTTGGTGAATTTACTTGAATTGACATTTGATCACATAAAATACTGGCTTTATTGGCTATTAACCAATCCATTCCTAATACAACATCAAATCCTGCCAGATTCATGGGATAAAGATTTGCAATAAATTTCCGATTTAAAATTTCTATTCTTGCTCCCTGCAAGATTTCAGAAATCCTAACGGTTTCTCCATTAGCTGTCTCTACTAGACATTCTTGTGGTAGTTTAGTTAATGACTGATTTAGAAATTTGCAAAATGATGTATTAATAAAACTTTGGTTCGCACCAGAGTCAAATAATACTTTGGCAAAGACATCATTAACTAAAAACGTACCAGCTATGACATCTGGAATCATCTTGGCTTCATCTGCAGTCAGAACAAATGCTCTAGCATTTTGATTATTCTTGTTGTTTGTAGCTGGAGCTAATTTTGGGCAATTAGGCTTGATATGACCTTGTTCCCCCGCAGTTGTAACATATCCTGTTGTTAGCTTTCTTCCTGCAGTTTTCTTCCTTGTGTCCTGATATTTTGCAAAAGTTACAGTATATGGGGCATCTTCCTGAATGCTTTCTTTTGCAATATCTACAGTAGGGTGCAGAGGTAGAACCTACATTTTTCCCACGGTTAGAATTTCCAGAACGAAATTCTTGTGTGAGCTTCTGGGTTAGGTTCCTCCTTTGATCCTCTTCTCGTGTACGGACTAATTCATCTGTCAAGGTATTTGCTAGTTCTACAGCTTCTTCTATGGTTTGAGGTCTAGCTGCCTTGACTACGTGTCTTATCTCCCCAATAAATCCCCAGATATAACGGGAGATTAATACTGGTTCAGGTAAAGCAAGGGTTGGTACTATTCTAGCATATTCGAAGAATAATTTAGTGTATCCCTTACTATCCACACCAGTCATCCTAAGATTTAGGAATTTGTTTGCTATCTGTTCCTTCTTATTGGGTGGGCATAATTTCCTTTCTATCTTGTCCTTAAATTCTTCCAATTCCATATTGTAAGTTCTTTCACTTACTCTTGATTGGAGGATAGTGTTCCACCATTCTAGTGCTGAATTCTTAAACAAATTAGAAGCAAACATTATCTTATCTTCTTCAGCACACTTGCTTATTCTTAAGACTGCCTCAGTCTTCTCTATCCAGCGTAGGGTTGCAATGGCCCCTTCGTTGCCCGAGAATTCCATTGGTTTACAAGACCAGAATTCTTTATAAGAACAACCGCAAGGCACGGTTCTTCTCCTTTTGGGAATGGGCACTTGTAGTACGGGTCCATTGTTCACGTTGTTTTCTGGTTCAATTGGTCGCTTACTGCTATGCTTACTTTTATTATTCGCTTCTTGAATTGTTTGAATAATAAATGGCATTGCATCTATGATTCCTTGTGCCACTATATGTTGAACGGCACTATTATCCATTTGGTTTCCATTGTTATTGATGCTCAGATTCTCATTAACCACGTTAATGTTACTCTGGTTATCGTTATTCAGATTTCCTTGATTTCCTTCGTCGGCCATCTGAATTTTAAACATTTACCCCGTATTAATATCACAAAATAATATTAATATAGTCAATCATATGACACGCATTTAGCCAAAAGCGTCGATCATTTCGACTTTACTCTATTCATATACTATTATGCATCTATTACACACCAGTACTAAAATAAAAATTACAATACCAACAGAAATAGAATTACACTAATAGTAATAGGCATTCATACACACATATTTTATTTTATTACCATTATATTATTATTACTATTACCGTCTCCATTCTCACATTCACGGATATGGATTTATCCAAAAATCCATATTGCGCTCATCGTATTTCCATACGAGTCGCTCTCCCACCTGTCGCATTCTCTCACTGCTTTTTAAAATTTCCTCACCAAATGTCCTAAGTTCTTGCATGTTTTCTGCACTCATTGGGGGTGCAGGTTCTAGGACTGGGTTCGGAATCTGGGGTACTGGTTCCTGGTATGGGGGTGAAAGTGCCTGAAATCGGTAAGGATCTTCTAAGATCTCCCTAATATAATCATCTTGGTAATAGGGATCTAAAGGGTCCATACCTGGGTAGGCTCCTATGTTCTGTGTGTCTTCATGGATCGGATAACGTTGCACAAAATCCCTATTATCATCCCACCAGGGGTCTTAATTTGGGTCTAAGGGGTTAGGTGCTGGTACCCTAGGGATTTCTTCCGGATTGAAGTCATGCATCTCTACTTGGTTTTCAGGGTTTTCTATCTCCATCGGTTGGTCAGGGATTTGCAATTGTGGTTGAGGTGCTATTATTTGCTCCAGACTTGGGTCAGCAGCAGTTGTAGCTAGGATATGGAAATTGGCTAGGCTTCTATTAAGCATATCCTGTGTATGGGCATCTGTCTTTCGCTTAGCAGCTGCTAGGGCTCTTTGCTGTTGCAACTTTCGCATTCTTTTCCTACGTGCAAACGCTTCCTTACTGAACCATCCTCTCTTTTTATGAGGGAATGACTCTTCCGACTGAGCTTTAAAGGAAAACATCCCTTTTTCCTGATCAGCAGAATACCCAGAAAGGGCAGGCTGTGAAGAGGTACCTTCATTCTTAGGTGAATCAGACAACTGACGACACATGTCTGAGGGTCCTTGATCACTCATACTGTAAACTAACAAATAGTCAAATAACACATAACATATAATCACATAAATTATTTCCTAACACAAAATTTAGATTTTAAGTGTCAGCAGAACACTTCTTTGGCTTAGACCAGTGGCTAGGCTCTGATACCACCTTCTGTCGCAACCCCCGATCCCTTATCTGTCCCGGGAACGGGCGGACGCGAACTCAGAGTTTCGGTGGTATCAGCTTGTTTATTTGGCAGCGGAAATTACATCAGGACCGTAGTTAGGAAATGTTTATCAGAGTAAAACCACCATATTTGATATTAATATTCACATGGGTAAAACCCAAGTTTCTTATTACAATACATTTATAGGGATAAACCCTATTTTATTGAATTTAAAACATCGTCTTTTAGGTAACTGAAACGCGGAAATTACATCAGGACCGTAGCTGGCTTTTTACTAACTGGCTATCACATTGTGTTACCTGAAACGCGTTTTGAAAACATTTGTCAGTGGGAAATACTGGTGAGTGAATCCTAGTTTAATCAAGAAACATTTATCAATTAAAACAGTATTGAGAGCGATTACATTGTTTATTTCTACACAATTACTCATTCAGTACTGTCAATCCTGACTGTTGGGTCATATTACACATTGGCTAACTCGTTGTCCAATGGTAACGTATTGTCGTCCCGACTTACTACTCACAGTGTAGTAAATTTTGTATACAAAACCCCAACATACCAGCAGTAATTGAAGAACTACAAAGACTCAATCACCGCTTAATCACATTGTAAAACATTTAAGGTTTTGTAAAACATTACAAAAAGGTTAACAAAAAGAGGATAAACTCACATTGCTATCTTAGACTTCGCGTAAGGGTTTCCTGGGATTAATCTATAATTTTCACAAATGTACCTAGGTTAGTATAATAACCCTTTGAAAATATTAATGATACCCTCCCCGAGACGGTATTCCAACAACTACGTCGGGCAGAACCACGACAGTTGTTACGAAACCCTAAATCAATCGGGCAGCGTATCTAGTATGAAACTGGGGTTATAATACTTACAACGGAGCAGAACCTCGCTAATTAGGGGGTATAATACTTGAATATAATGCCTAATATTTCAGAATTTGAGATACAGAAACGTTTGTGAGCGAATTGAGTTGAAGTCCGAGGCCTCCTTTATATAGTTGCTGAACTTGACTCTCACGCGGCCCGCGTAAGCGTAGCCTTAGGGCTACGCGGCCCGCGTCAAACCTCGGTCAAAGCGTAGCTCGTCCGGATCACCATCTAGACTTGACACGATGATGACACGTGTCATCACCGGGCTGCGCCACTATCTTGATCTCACACGGCCCGCGTAAGCTTAGGGGGAATCTTACGCGGCCCGCCTAAACTAAAGAAAACCAACGAAATCAGGTTTTAACCCTGATACCGCCCGCGTAAATGTTGGGGTGGGTCCTACGCGACCCGCGTCAACTTAATAAACATATTTTAAATTTTATTTTTAATGCTAAACTGTATTTCGGGCTTGGTTTTCACATACGAGGTGTATGTAAAGACATATTGAGACATTTTAACATATACTAGGGTATCGGAAATATTATGAGCGTGTCGGTTTTATTTGAGGATTGTTACAAAAGTAGAAGAAAAATGGAAGAAGATTTGTTGTTAGTAAGTATAAACTCACTTAGAAGTAGCTGAGACAAGCTCCAAGAATTTGCTTAAAGTCAGATTTGAGAGAGAATTTCGGGAGTTGAAGGTTTGAAATGAAGGAAATGAGCTGGTATTTTGTCGGTTTGGGAAGAGACAGTTTAGGACGAATGCGCGTTTGGGGCGACTGGGCCCACTCATGCGAGAGGGCCAGGCCCATAAGTTCAGAATTCAAATTCGCGTGTTTTGTCGGTTTTAAGCGTATAATTGCAATTTATAAGTGGGATGTATAAAGTAATGAACGAATTTGTATGTATAATAAGTATGAGGTTGCGTAAAAATGTATTTAAACGATCGATTGATTGAGTACAAGTATGTATAAAATATGAATTTCGTTATGATCAAGGTTTCAAATTGCGAAATTGGGAGTGGATTACGAATATGATATGAAGGTAAGTTTCCAAAGATAGAAATACAGGTAATCTTTCTAATTGAGGAAAGTTCCAAAAAGCGAGGCGTTACAGAAGGCAAGAGTGACAGTAATACCAGAGACGCTCCCATCTCTATGATTTATCAGACAAAGCGATAGATGCATTTTCGACAAACCATTAAAAATGCTCTGAGCCTCAACAGTAACACCAACACCCATCCTTTCGACATCTATCTCAGCTTGCCTTCTAATACACAATCAAATACATCACCAATCTCAATTTTAAAGACATCATTTAAGCATTTCACAAACACTTGGAATACTATGCCGAATCGTTAACTAATGAATAAACCATGCTTCATTCAATTATTCACATTGGAAAACACAATCTAATCCATTTAAACATTCTATCAAACACCTTGTGGGCATTCGAGAAGTAAGTCGATTTACCCAATTTGACATCATTTAAGCATATCACAAACACTTAAAAGACCATGTTAATATAAATTATATATCAACTAATGTAATAAGCATGCTTCATTCAGTTATTAACAACCAAAATCCAGGTTTCTGAAAAAATAATGCGCAAATTCATTGAAACATTTCATCGGTGGGCATTTCCTGCTAGGGGACCGGGGGGGGGGGGGGTGTTTGGCTGGGTTTTATGAAGTGTACTGCTAGTTTTCCAAGGGGTTTTGAACAATCGTTAATTTACAACCATACATATATTGTTCATATTGGTAGACATGAATAACATCATCAACAATTCAGCAAACAACTATTTTCCCCAATAATAACCCTTATATATGAAACTAAAACAAACGAATAGAGATAAAACCAACAATATAAAGAAAGCACTTTTACAAAAAAAAAATTA
The DNA here is from genome assembly GCA_030545235.1 of Helianthus tuberosus. Classification (NCBI taxonomy): domain Eukaryota; kingdom Viridiplantae; phylum Streptophyta; class Magnoliopsida; order Asterales; family Asteraceae; genus Helianthus; species Helianthus tuberosus. Next base: position 20,456 of record JARYGA010033290.1, on the reverse strand, counting down.
ACAAAAAAAAAAAATTAACGGATGAGTTTATGAATAATCAAGAAAACATCAATCAATCACTTGATAATCGCATCTTCCTAAAGAAATAACGTTTCACACAAAACCTGGACCAGCATTAAGGACACCATGTTGAACAATTTTAATGGGATTTTAATTTCAAATTGGGCGATTTTGTCATTTTTAGATATTTCAATAGGGAAGGGTAAATATGAAATGAAGAAAATTTATAAGAGGAAACATACAATTATCCCTATATATATGTATAGAGGATAGATTTATTTAGACTTACGAGCCTAGTAAAGCTCGATATCTGAAGCACAGGATTGAGCTCGTTAAAGCTCAGCTTGGTTTGAGTTTTCATCGAGCCAATCTCGAGTAGCTCATACGTGGCTCGACTCATTTACAACCCTACTCATTTTATCATTGTAGATGATCAATTTCTTTTGATAGATTTCGAGTTCCACGGTAACACACGTGGCAACCCGTATACACTGAGCACCAAGGTGTATAGTCAAGGGAAGGGCGACCGAGCTAGAGCAACAATTCTTCCTTTGGTTTGGTTTGACCCGACTGCTGATTTCCAAATGTATAGCGTCAGTTGGAACCCACAACGAATTCTATTAGCCCGCAGACACGCGCAGACCTTTGGGTCCTGAAGCTTGTTTGTTTTCCAGAAGCACTTCTCACATTTTACCTCTTCCCCACCTCTTCCCCACGCAAACATAAGCCCACCTCTTCTCACATCTTCTCTCTTTCAAAACACAGATCACTCTCCACCGCCACTCTCTGCATCCCCGCCACCAACTCCACCACCACATCTCCGCCACCACCTCCACCACCACATTTCCGCCACCACCTCCCCCGCCGTCGTTCCTGCCGTCGTGCGGAACCACCTCCACCATCTTCAACATCAACAGCCACAAAATCATCATCTTCATCAACAGTGAGTCACCATCAACATCAATTTTTCAGAAAAAAAAAAGATGAAAAGAGGGGGTTTACCGGTGAGACTTGTCGGACCAAACAATTGTGCCGCCGCCGCGTGCGACGGTTCTCTCCTCTCCTTCTCTCCTCGTCTGTTCTCTCCTCTCCTTCTCTCCTCGTCTGTGCCGCCGCCGCCGTGGCCGGTTGTACTCTGTTCCGGTGGGGGACCAAGGTGAAAGAAGGAGATTAGGGGGGTGGGTTCTTGGAGTGGGGGCTAGGGTTTGCGGTGGTGCTTGACGGTGGTTGTTGGTTGTGGTGGTGGCAGGTGGACGGTGGAGGAGGTGGTGGCGGATGGTTGTGGTGGTGGTGGTAGATGAAGGCAGAGAGAGAGAGAGAGAGAGAGAGAGAGAGAGGAGTGTTGTGTGTGTGTGTTGTGTGGTTTTTGTAGGAGTAAAAAAATAAACCCTCTTCTCCTTGCAGACTGCAGACCTTTGGTCCACCTCTTCTCCTGCAGATGCCTGCAGACGTGGTCCGCAAACTGCAGACCTTTTGCATCTGAAAAAACAAACACCACCTTATACATTGTGTTGTAAAAACTATATATGAATCTTTTTAGGTCAAAGATTAATGAAAGTAACATTCCTTAAAAAGAAGTTTATCAAATTTAAGCTAAGTAAATAAGATACTTTAATCAGGAAATGATCAAAATTCGGAAATAAAACAAGAGCTATTTTCTTGTTAATGTTAGGTTTTGCATGTCCATTTTATAAGTCTTACTTAACAGAAGCATTGAATGCAACTATTATAAATCTCTAAAATAATCCATCAATGATTCATATTTAAGTTGTAAGAAACTTAAAAAACAAACATACATGGGATGCTTAGATCTTTGTAGTAGAAGTTGAATACCAAAAGATATCCAACCAGAAAACCAAGCTTCAATAGTTGCTAGCCAAAGTATCAAAAAGTCAAGATATAGTTGTTGTGGGTAAAGAATAAACTACAACAATGTAAGTGATCAGTGAAAGTAACCATTGGAGTTGGTCTAGTGGCAAGGCAAAGCCTTTTAATACATTAAGTATGAGATCTTAGGTTCAAGTTTCACAAGGAGCAAGAGATTCACCATTCAAAAAAAGAGTGATCAGTGAGAGTAGAAGAAAAATGACCAATTTTGCTAAATTAATGTATCAAATTAGGGATAATTCTTTAAAGACTTTGGGATATTGGATTAAATAACCTCAACTTTCACCGATTGGCCGATAACACTCCCAACTTTTTATTTATACTACACCACTCTCAACTTTCAACTTATTGGCGGATAGCACTCCATAACTAACCCAAACCTAGTTTGCTGAAATCAGCTGCCACGTCATCAAAAGCCATGTCCCCTTCCACCTCAACTGCCACGTCATCAAAAATCCAAGTCAGCTGCCACGTCAGCAGCCACTTGAGCAGCCACGTCATCAAAAAAAGTTCCATGTCAAAAACTAATTGGGTTAGAGCTCAGTTAGTTTGGCAGTGCTATCGGCCAATACGTTGAAAGTTGGGAGTGGTGTGTACAAATCGAAAGTTATGAGTACTACCGGTCAATTAATGAAAGTTTGAGTTATTTAAATCCAATATTATTCTTTCATCAACTCCTTTTGCTCTCCTCTTTCATCTACCAAAACCAAATTAGTAAGGGTGATATGTCCCCTCAAATTCCCTATCAAATCCATGGAAAAGAAGAGGAAAACAAGGGTAGTAAAGTTTAAAGCTAATATTTGGAAGTTGCTTTTACTTTTAAGGGGTAACTTTGTAGAATAGTAACCAAGTTTTAAAAGTGTTTCAATTAGGTCACTTAAGTTTCAAAAATGTTTTAATCAGGTCACTCAACATTCATTATTCATTAAAATTAAGGGTTTTTTCATCCATTTTATAGGTAACCGTGGTGATATGGATTTTTGTTTCTTTTTTCTCTTTTATTTGATGCTAACGTCAAGTGATGACGTGGATTGTAACTTGTTTTTTTAGTTTTTAATGTAAATAAATGGTTTTTATTTTTAATAAATATAATTTCATATATTAAAATAATTCGACCCCAACATCTTATATTCAATTTTTTCTTGACACATAGAAAAAAGTACATGTCTCGATTTGAATGTTAAGTTATATAATTGGGACAAAAACAACACCAGTAACCTAATTATAATACTTTTAAAACTTGATTACTATGAAATATTCTCTACTTTTAATCCTTTTCATGTTTGTTTTCCCTAGCAATGATCACCCTTCTCATTTTCGGCCAACCAACCACCAAGGTGGTCCCACCATTATCTCCTACATGTGCAAGTTCAAATAATTTCTAGAAGTTAAACCATTCAAAGCGGTTCAACTAAAAAGGGGCGTTTTCCGTCATGTTATGGACACATTAACATAGATGAAATTATTCCTAAAATAATGTGTACACAATAATTAATTATTATTTTATTTTTAATAATGTTTCAACAATTAACAAAAACATATATAAATTCATATGTATATATATGGTTAGGTTCTTTTGTGAACAACCCCTTTAATAGTGAATACACAAGTTTAAATCAATGTCCAAGATTAGATGATAAAAATACACTAGTATATTTTACGATTTGATGATTTAAATCAATGGTCAGGAATTGTTCACTCAGTTCACAAATACAGTTGTGTTCACTCTAGAACCCCAACATATATATATATATATATATATATATATATATAGTGAAAGTGTAAAATATAATATCCCTTAACGTACAATACGTACGATATAGTGAAATCGCATATTATAAAATAGCATGGATGAAATCGCATGAGATAATTTTGATGAAATCGCATGTTGGTTTTTATTAACAATTTCGCATGTGATGATTTTGATGAAATCGCATGTTGGTTTTTTGTAACAATTTCGCATGTGGTAATTTTGATGAAATCGCATGTTAAAAAACCAACATGCGAAATTGTTACAAAAAACCAACATGCGAATTCAATGTGGGATGAAGATCTGACGGCTGAGATGATCGCGTACGTAGTGTAGGATAAGGGCTCTTGTACGTTAACCTAACCCTATATATATATATGGTCGGGATTTAGAGAAAACGGTAAAAAGTGTGAGAACGGTGAGAACGCTTATGGATTGTCCGATTAAAACAATCTATGGACTAGATTAGCGCGGTGACATTTTCGTAAATAACATCAATTTTATTACGTGGACGCGCTTCATTAAGGGTAAACGCGTCTTTTGACTACTCCAAACAAAACGCCATCTCATGAAAATAAAACGCCAAAACAAAAATCACACACCATTCTAGCTAAAAACGCCATTAGATATAAAACGCCAAACTTAATGATAGTAAAATTCCGCCTAAAAAAACCGCAAAAAAAATCATATATATACAACAACTCAGACCTTCAATTAAAAAACACACACAAAAACCCCAAACGCCATATTTAATATATACCATTCGTCTGATAAACGCCAGAAAACCCAAACATCAAATATATTGCTGTCAATAAAGTGTAGCTGTATGGTGTAGACAACATTGTCAGTTATCTTTCTTAACTGAGGATTAACAATGTTATCCATCACCATACAGCAACACTTTATTGATTTTAGCATGATCAAATTTACAGTTTTAAGATGGTTTATTTTGTGGCGTTCTTTTTCTCGGTAAAACGCCAAAAAAGATAACATTTTGGCTGAAAGGGTGTAAACTCAATAACATTTTGCTACATGAGATGGACAAAAATTATAGAAAAAGAGGCTGATTTCATACGAAAGTCGAAACAGGCAGTGAAGATGCTTCAAAAGAAGAAAGAGACTGGTGACAGTGAAGATTTGGAAGATCAATATTTATTTTGTTTAATTTTCTTTTTCAGTTGATTGTTATTTAATAAACAACGCCATATCTAATAAAAACGCCAAAAAGGAAAATGTCTTACACCGTTGGCATTTATCAAACCATCATAAAATTACTTTGGATAAGTATTATAATTTTTTTTTTTATGTATTCTTTTTTTTTTTTATTTTCCTTTTCAGTTGATTGTTGTATAATAAAAACGTCATATATAATAAAAACGCCATATATAATAAAAACCCCAAAACAACCAAAATGCTTGTTTAAACGATATCATCCCGTTAAACGCCCCAAAAAACTCCCAAACTATAATAAAATTAGTTTGAAAAAGTATTATAAAAAACCAAAAATAAAATAAAAAATAAAAAACAAACTTGAAAATGTAACTAGAAACAGTAACTTCAAATCAGAAAAACTGAAAATATGGAAAATTTATTATATTAGATCCTAAAACGCCAAACTTGAAAGATGGGACGTGTTACAGACTTCAGAGATAAAGCTTGTCAAAAACAATAATTACAAACAGTAACTGAAAAGACGAATACTTTATTATAATAATGCACCGCCTAACTTAGACGCCAAAAAGAGATCCTACAAAACGATACGTCTCAGCAACTTCCATTTGATCAAACAAAAAAAGACAAACGCCAATACTACTAAATACCACTCAATGTAAAACGCCAAAAAAAAAAAATCAAAGATGGCTAATATGCTTTCTTGGATATTCAGTATTGTTATTCGTCAAGTTTCACTGAATGAATTGTTAACGGAGGCTAGTAACTCAATAAGATTTTGCTGCATGAGATGGACAAAAATTCAAGAAAAAGATACTGATGCCAGTCATATGGCATTTTGTATTTTTTGTTCTTGAAGAAGGCTTGGATGAGGAGAAGAGATCAATGACACTGAAGAGTGGGATGATTATAAAGATGAAGATCAACATGAAGAAAAAGCGAAAAACCGACTCACACGTCATAGATCTATGTCCCCAAACATCCACAAAAAAGCCACTTCAACAAACGAGCAGACAAAATAATCAAACCGATGAGTTTGTTAAGTTTTACATAAAACGCCATATTTTTTGTTACAGTTCTTGTACTATTAAAGAACAGAGAGACCGATGACAGTGAATATTGTGAAGAGATATCCCATTAGGATTTTTAATTTATTTTATTCGCTTGTATTTTTTTTACTGTGGCTGAAATATAATCCAACAATTGTAAAACGCCAAGATAACCCAAACGCCAAAATGTTTATAAAAAATAACAGAACAATGGGCCATCTTGTTTAAAACGCCTTGAAAAACGCCATTCAAATAGATTTCCTGACCCATGGGTTACAATGGCATACGATTTGAATAAACGTCATAAACGCCAAAATGTTAATACAATGAAACCATTAAAACGCCATTAATTATTGAATTTGGTTAACGCCAAAAATCTTAAAAACCAAAAATTAAAACAATATTGGGAAAAACGGAACTGGAAAAGCAGAAGATGAAAGGATAAAAAAGCATCTCCGCCCTTTTCTAAGCGGCGTGACAAGTGTTGGGCCAGGAAACGTTCTCACCGTTCTCACACTTTTCTCCTGATCCCGTTTCTATATATATATATATATATATATATATGTGTGGGTTGGTTAAGGTACGATATGTACGAGATGAAATTACGCACGTTATAAAATTCAAAAACCCTAAGCATGTTGAAAACCATAATCACGCATGAACATAATCACACATGTACAAAATCAGAAATCACGCATGGGGTAAGAAACCTAATCATGTAAGTTATAAAACTAATCACACATGTTATATTTTCACAGCGTACGTTAATCAAAATTGTACAATACACTTTCACTATATATATATATATATATAGGAGAAAGATCCGTTAGGAACCACCCTTTATTGCGAGAACCGCGAAAACCAATGTGAACACAACCAAAAATAGCTAAAAAACACACAAATTTTTTTTAATATTTTTTATAAAAAAATCGCTGGATTTCGTTACAAATAAAAAAAAAATTTTGCTACTAAAAGTAGCGATTTTAATGTAAAAAATATTAATAAAAATTTTATTGTGTGTTTTTGTGTGTTTTTTTGATTTTTTTAGGTTTTTTGGGGGTTTAGTTTTTAGCACTTTAGCTTGGGTGGGGAGTTAGGTTGGGGGGGGGGGGGATTAGGTTTTTTTTTTTTTTTTTTTGGGGGGGGGGGGGGGGTGGGGGTTATGTTTTTTTTAAGGTTTTTTAGGTATTTTTGGTTGTGTTCACATTGTTCTCGCGGTTCTCGCAATAAAGTTGGTTCTCGCGGTTTATCGCAATAAAGTTGGTTCTCGCATGAACTTTACCCTATATATATATATATATATGACAAATTGATAAGGATCATGTGAGAAATAGTAGGCAACTTGAGAAGCATTCTGAACCACACATTTTCTCTAAGCAAAAAAATGTAAAAAAATGCAATTTTTTTTGGAAAAATCAGAGCTTTTTCTTTAAGGTTTTGTTTTTTTTAAGAAATTGGGATTTATACACATGTGTATATTGTTAGTCTTTTAACTATACATATGTGTATATTGTCAATTATACATACATGTATATACATGTTTAAAATTGAAAAATAAGTGTTATTTAGGGTTTAGCATTAGGGTTTAGGGTTTAAGATTATTATTTAGTGTTTAGCATTAGGGTTTAACATTAGGGTTTAGCCTTTTGGTTTAGCATTAGGGTTTAGCTTTAGGGTTTAGAATTAGGGTTTAGCTTTAGGGTTTAAGGTTTAACATTAGGGTTTAAGGTTTATCACACTTATTTTTCAATTTTAAACATATAATATATGTATAATTGACAATATACACATATGCATTGTTAAAAGATTAACAATATACACATGTGTATATATAAAAAAAATTAAAAAAAAGCTCCGATTTTTTCAAAAAAAAAATGCATTTTTAACCTTTATTTTTGTATTTTTTGCTTAGGGAAAATGTATAGTCTAGAATGCTTCTCAAGTTTTCTCAAATAGGGTGGAGTTCTCTTAGGATCCCTACCCTATAACAAATAATTTCTAAGATGTAAATTGTAAACTTTGTTATCACAAACGCTTGGTTGTATTTGTGAATGGTGTTAGTGAGAAGAACAAATGTTATCAACACCTAGATTAGTGAGACAACTAAGAGGTGATATCCTCCTTGATTGTGAGAACATTATGGTGATTCATTCCATATTGGTACAATGAAAACACGAGGATTTCTTAATTCTTTCTTAGAGGGATGAGTAACTATTGGTAGGAAGCTAAGTACTAGCGTAAGGTGTTTTGTTAACACACCCAGAACACTATAAACCCTTGCTTTTATGTGGGGTATCTCTCTATCCCTAAAGTACTCATGTTGTCGTTTAATCTAAAAACAACTTAGTCACTCCCCTAGGTTCTTAATATCATTGTTCTTTATTTAAACTAGCATATATAAGTATATATGCTAGTTTAATTAGGAGCAGTCTCTCGATCTTATGAGATAAAAGTAAGGTTTGCTCTCACCACACCCTCCTTATACCCTACTTTGAGTGGAATTTTAGTAGATAGGTTTATTTGTTTGTTTATAATAGTCAAATTTCAATACATATGTATATATAAGTAGTTTTTACAAAAGCAAATATGAATTACAGTTATACAATTGGTATACTATTGACTAGGTTGGATTCCTTTCAACAACGACTGAGTGAATTGGTTTCCTTTTGACAAGATGATCACTAGCTCTTGAGGATTCATGGGTTTCCTAGAAAGAGGATGTTACACGTTGTGTCATCACTACTAAACTCATAGTAATACAACACAACTACAATAGGTAACGCAACCCAAGAGACCAATCAAACTATAGCCCACGAAGCCTAGTTAAAATTGTAATATAACCAATTTGTTTCTACAATGTCATAAAATAATTAAAGTGTCAGTTTCTTTGGGATAACATCAAAGCTACCGACAAAAGAATAGATTGTAAGATTTCCATGACTAGTGTTCTTAGCAAATTAAATTGGTTAGATTACCTACTACAGAAGTTTGGTACTTAGAATCTTCATAGGTCCACATGATCGATCATGAGGTGATTGAACATTTCATAATTTAACTATATATTCTTGCTCAAGTTCATGTCTTATCTTATAACATATAAATGCTAGATATTGATTAAATGTCGAATCAAACGACATATTTATGTTTGAGACGGAAGAAGTACTCGAAAAAGACAAGGGTTTTTGCTTTTGGTGGTCGGGGAATTACATGAGTGCATGCCTAAGTTCACATCAAGGGTCAATTCGTGTATAAGTTCAATCACTAGCCACAAACAGAAATTGGCAGTTGGTATGTCATGATTGAGGATATGACCCTCCTCAACTCGTGTCATTTTCTTAAGTTCTTTAAATGAAATGGGAATCTTCTTGAAAGACATTTGATGAAACCGGCACTCGTGTGATCTTAAATAGGGTTATCTACATATATATTACATACATGTGTACCTGCATGTACGTGTACACTTGTTTTCTAGTACTTATTTGATGGAAATATCGCCTACATACGTGTTAAACGCATGGTAGATATGAAGCACTCAACATTCAACGAGCAATTTGAACACGGCACATAATATAACATCGACTCTGATTGATCGGTTTAGATTAGTATGTGGTAGACTTTTATGTCAAGTACAGTCCTACTTCAACACTTCATACTAACTAGAACGAAACATCGATAAGTACCAAAGTAACACGAAGTTCTAGTTATGGAGAGCCATTTCATTTATTCAAGTTAGGTATCGAAAAGACTAAAAGATTAACATCGGGTCGGATAATATATTGATTGATCTAATAAATTATAGATCAGGTTACTTGCACTTGCTACAAAAGTAGAAACTTGGAAAAGATCAAGAATTTGTATTGTTTGATGAGTTAAGGAGTGGTCTATCCTATCAACTTTTCATGCAAGTTTGTACCAAATGCTCTTCATATAACAATGAGTTGGGTCCATGTCATGGTGCCTTTGTTGTTAAGAATATGTTCCCTCAAATGTCACAACTACATTAGTAACTTTTCTTTCAATAGTGCAGCTTTCTATATCTATATGGCATCCATTTTCCCTATATAATAATTCATCCAATAACCTTGAAATGTTGTAAAATTAACTGATTATGGATTCATTCTACGTTGCCACTCAACTCGAGCATACACAATGTTACCTTATGTAACATTTATTCATACTCTTTACTATAAATATTACACCAAATCTTATGTAATAACATTGTTAGATAGAAATGAATGTGGGACACATTTATTTATCCTTGACCGTTTGTCGGTAACGAAAATAGCCTCGTAAAATCATTTACAAAGCAAAGGATGGATATACAAGGACGTCGGGTGGCTTCCGCGGACATAGCATCAATTGCATAGTTTGTCACACATGATCCTTTTGGTCTTATGTGCAACCATAATTAAATAATTAAGATATCTTCCTCAATAGTCGATCATGTGTCCCTATTTCAAGGGAAGCTATCATTATATTCTCAATCTGAATTGGTTTTGGATAAGTCACTAAGGGTATGTTTGGCAAAAGTAGTTGGTGGCTGTAAGCTGGTAGCTGGTGCCTATAACCTGGTAGCTGTAGCTGGTAGCTAGTAGCTGTAGCGTTTTAGATATATTTGGTGTTTGCAGAGTAGCTGAAACTTTTAACAAAATGTATAAAATAACCAAAATGAACATAACTAAAAATTAAAAAAAATTGTGTATTAAAAAGTTTATTATCTTTAGAGGTTAAAATAGTCATTTTTTTCTCTAAAAGTTTGTAGCTCCTTCTAAATGCTACTAGTAGGAGCGTTCAACCAAAAGCTTCAAGCTCCTTCAACTAAACAAGACTTTGTATTGAGTAGGAGTTTTTACTTAAAATCTTAAAGCTAGAATCTCTTAAAAGCTCTTAAAAGCTCCATGTCAAACATACCCTAAATCCTCCGTATATTCTCAATCTACATCCATACTCAACTAAAACATGTTACTTATATTAGCCATAAAATCCAAGCAACATTTTTAATGATCAAGATCATATAATAAGCAAGAAACGTGGAGATCTTGTGTTAAAGAAAATGTTACATATTGAAGAAAAAGAATCACACAATTCACAAATGTCACATTTGGTTTGTCCCAAATGTCGTAGGGAATGTACATCCATCACCACAAAGTAAGCAATGATGATTATTTAACATTTTATTTATATAAATAACAGTTTAAGACTGATATTTCAATATAATTTCGGAGCTTACTTAGGCATTTGTATATATTTCAGGTTCAAGGTTCAAGTCCGTGTGCAGGATAAGAGTGGTAATGTTTCTTTTGTTATGTTTGATAGAGATGTTCAGAAGCTTCTTGGATTAGCGGTGAGTGACATAAGAGAAAGGCAGGTGAAGGCGAATGATACCGAATGTTTCCCGCATGAGATATTTCGGTTGGTTAATAAGAAGGTCACTTTTAAGGTTGATGTTTCAGAATTCAATCTTAAAAATGACTATCGTGTTTATACGGTGCAAAAAACATGTGATGATCCAATAATAATTGCTGAGTTGGTTGGTGGAGATGATAATGGTGATGAAAATGCTGATGAGGAAGTATATAAAATTACTTTTTCAATCTATTTATTTTTGTTTTGATGTTCAAAAACTGGATTCTGCACTTTTTATATAATATCATATATTACAACCGTTTAGGTTACTCAAGAAGTAGCTGAAGTCAAAGATGTTAACCTTTCAGAATGTTTCCAGGTGTCTGCTGAACGAACTTCAAAGGTGAGTATTTATTTTTGAAAGTACGTTTAATATGTTTTTAGAGTTCATTATTTTATTAAATGAGATCAATGGTTGTTTCTGATCTGTTGCAAGGATGTTGTCTCTGTTACGGCCGATTCTTCAGCCGTTGTAATCGAAAAGGATTATGTTCCAAGTCCGAATGGAAAGCGAACAGTCCAAGATGTTGATGTTGTAAATGTTGGTGAGCTATCCTCTACTGTGAGAAGAACCCGGAAGAAGCTATCTAAGGTTAACAATTAGATGCTTATGAAAAAACATTTCTTATGAGAGATAAGTAGAAACCACTTATTTCGAAGACTCCTTGTGGTTTTTATTTATGTATGTTAACTGTTGTTTTAACCTACTGTGGTTAAAAGTTTGGTATGTAATGGCTACAATTTGAAACATCTAAACTGATGGATTTGGTATGTAATGTCTATAATTAAAACTTTGACCTTTTTTTCGTTATATATTATTGTTATTATAAATTATAAATTATTGTTGATATTCATGTATTGCACAAGTAGTAGGGTTGTATATTATTGTTAGTGAATGAATGTAAATTTAATCAATTGGTTAGTGGGAAAATTGTTAGGGTCTGAGATACATTAACATCTGTTAGAGGCTAAGCACTGTTACAGACTCCTAACATCTGCTAGGGCCTAAGCATTGTTAGGATCCGAGTTACATTAGTATCTGTTGAACAGACTTTGCTTCAACAAACCTTATCATATGTTGATCATCATCTGTTAAAGATCTTTTGTTAAGATCCCCTGTTGAATTGCATCATCTTTTGATGCACAACAGAACTTCGATTCACCACACATTTGGCTTCATCAGCAGAGGTTGTCTTTGGCAGACCTTTGCTTCAACAATCTTTGTGTTCATCAATTGGTTAGTGGGAAAACTGTTAGGGTCTGAGATACATTAACATCTGTTAGAGGCTAAGCACTGTTACAGACTCCTAACATCTGCTAGGGCCTAAGTGATGTCTGTCGTTAGGAACATGCAAAAACCAACTAAACTATGTAGATAGGTCATAGGATAAGTCGGATATCGAACGAGAGGAGGATTGTGGAAAGTGTCATGATGCTAAGTATTGATTAACTATTGCTAAAAAGTAATATTCAATTGATGGTTTGATTGTTTATCTAAATTAACAACTAAAATCAAAGTTTAAATCAGTAGGAGAAACAATGGTTCCTCCGAATTTTAGGTTTGTAGCTAGATTCAATTATGTGTTTAATCGAAACACTCACATAGACATAAGTGTGTAACTTAATTCATCAACTGTGATAATCAAAGACTAAGTACTCCGGTCAATACATAACGGGAGGTTATCAAATGACTATCAGTTACAATTACCAACCCTAATCCCATAGCAAATATATCCCAATTACTAGAACTCTCGGGAATTGAATGATCAAAGATTAAAGTTAAAGAAAATGCAACCGGTTACAATTGATTAATCAAATCAAAGGTGAAAAGCATCGAATTCTTAGATCACCGAGTTATACAATTGTCACAAACACATAAAATTATCTAACTTACAAAAACCCTCCATCCGGAGGAAACCATAAAAGTTTTAGCCGCTCATCTTGCAAACTTGATCATCACGTGCTTGAGAAAGTGAGAAATTCATGATTGGTTCGGTGCTTAGATGCAAGGTTGTGATGACTGGAGCTGAAAACTCTTGAACTTTGGTGCCCTAGAAGTGCCAAATTCAGCCCCAGATGATGTTTTCCAATTAGGGTTTAAAAAACCATTTTATACCCTTCAATTTCCTCAAAGACGCGCTACCATATACGAACCACCGTAGCCTACGGTTTATGTACCGTAGGTTACGATACAACCTCAATTCAGAACTCTGCCTCTAGCGTAGGTGGAGGTTCAGGTCGTAGATGAAGGTTCAGGTCGTAGGTGAAGGTCTGGAGGTTCTGTTTCTTTTTTACACCAAGCATCCACCAACCATAGGTGGAGGTTCATGAACCGTAGGTTGAGGCGGGATTTCACAAGTCCTTTACTCAGCCAAACAATCTTTCAACTATTGTCATTTTCAACCCCTGTTCTTCATGATTCTTCATCCCTTCAACATTTCCACTATAATTAACTTTCATTTAATTACCATAAGGCCCTTGTTCCTCTTCAATTCCACGCACTTTAATTCCTCCGAATTAAGTTGATTAACCTGTAAAACCACAAAAGCTCGTAGTTATCACATTCGAAAGATATAATCGCATAATGTTAGGATCTGAGTTTGGATTGATTGTGTTTTACGTTTGAATTAAGATGAAAGATGAACAAGTATTGCAGCGGAATATAAATGGAAATAAACTTTGCACACAATCAAACAGGAGAATTGCTTTTAACACACATTTTCACAAAGAACCAAATGATTGAATTTATTTCAACTATGATTACAATGCATGCATGTAACAAACTCTCCCTCAGCCTGAGCTCACAGTGATTGTTCGTACAGGAAGAAAAGTGGTGAAGAGCTAATAGAACAGTACAGGGTACTGTTCTATTTATTGGCACGTCCAAACCACTGTGGCATCTTTGCTGACGTCACCATGAAAGTGACATCTAACCTCCTAACAAACTCTAAACAACTAATCTATACAAACACTGCTATGCTAACTACTGATTACAATACATTACATAAAACAAGCTAAACTACTACTTTATCCTTCCACTGTTGTGACTCCAGCAGTACTTGATATATTCAACAGTGCTTGACCCATAGCAGTAGATTGATCAGCAGAGCTTTAGTCTTCATCAGTCTTTAACTTGATCAGCAGTTTTAGGTCAATAGTTGTAAGGATCAGTCAATTGGAGTTTATCAGATGTTGAAATCACTTTCAAGGGGAGAGAATGAAAACATAACATCTGCTTATTTTGGATCCACTGCTCTCATCCAGTTTTGGCTTTAATTATCTGTTCCTCTGATAGGGTTCAATCCCAACAATCTCCCCCTGGAACAGATAATGCCAAAACCCTTCATTATTTGTGGAGCTTTATTGCCTCATAAACAGTTCCCTTATTTGCCCTTTGAGTTGTAACTCAAAGTCTAAGGCATCTGTGTCATCTTCATCCCTGCAAAGTGGAAGATCATGGAGATCCTGCAGATCTTCAAGACTTAGGCCAAGTGTTTGTTCCCTTGATATTTTCTTCACTTCTCCACTAGACTTGATCACAGTCAGTACATGGGACTGTTTATTAGTTTTCCACTTTAGTACTTTTGAGTCTGGTGGGTTTTTTGGGAGATTTTTATTAGATGAGGAGTTTGGAGATGCTGGCCTTGTGATGACTGACTGAGCAGTGCTTTGAGCTTGAGCAAGTTCAGGAATATCAGCCATCATCTGTTTGTAAACCATTTTTATAACTTCATTACCAGCAGCTATTTCCTCTGCTGTTTCTGCATCCATCTGTTTTTGCCTTCTTCTTTGATAAAGAACAGCACCAAGTGGTGAAGTGGCTCTCCTGATTTGCAGCTTTGGTGGTCTTGTTGAAACCTCTGCTTCAGGATAGTCAGGTTTTTGAGGAATTTTTGGATTTTTCTTTCTTAATTCCTCCAACTTTTTGTAAGTGACCCTGACTTTGTCTTCTTTCCACCTCATCACTTGGTTCTTTGACCCAAATTCAGCAGTGACCAATTCCTCTTTCATTCTCTCCAGCTCCAATGTCTTATCAGGTACATTCTTTTTATATTTTGCCCAATCAAGAGGAGTATGTTTAACCTTGTTTTTAATCATTTCTTGAATCCTGGCTGCTTCACTTTCAAGCTCAGGAATGGTCCATTCTTTATACATATATTTTTCTCCCTTGTATTTCTTGTATGACATGATATTATCAATATAATCTTTTCTCAGGGATTATTCTGCTCTTTCTGATATCTGCTGACACACATTCTTTGCAAATTGTTCCAAAGATCTGACTTGTGTGAGCAGGAATTGATAATGCTGTTGAATTTCTTTGTCAGATTTCCCTTGTGAACTTCTTTTAGAGATATCCTCTGCTTGTAGAGCCTTAATTTTCAAATATTCTTCAGTATTGTTAGGCCTGGGATATCCTCCAACTAATGGCAAACTTCTTTTAGCAGGGTTATCCTCAAAGTAGAAGGATTTGATCTCTTCTCTGACTGCAACAAGCTCTAGAGGATATTGGACACCTGCAGGAGTAATGTCAGTGATTGACTTTTGAACCTGAGCTGATGAGAGAGGAACATGGTTTGGTATAGTAACAAGTGGTAGAGGTTGTGAAGATGTTGGTGGTGGTGAAGTATCATCATCCTTCAGAATTAACCTTCACCTTTTAGGTTGAGGTGAGGCTGATGATGTTTTGGGTGGATCAGTGGTGGTTATTGAAGTGGAAGTGATTGAAGTGGGAGGTTGCTGACTAACATTTGTTGAAACAAATGGTGTTTCAACCACTGTTGCCATTACAACTGATGATGTGTCATCAACTGTCTTCTGCTTTTTGACAGGAGGTGATGGTGGTGAGATTGTTTTTGGTGGTGATGGTAGTTTTGGTGGGGCATTGGTTAAAGTGGGAGCAGTTTTTGTGGTGGTTTTTGGTTTGACAACTGCTGAAACCACTGAAGTACCAACAGTTGTTGATACAGCAGGTGTTGCAACAGCTGTTTGGGTGGAAGATTGATGTTTGGAGCTTTTGGAAGGTGGTTTGGAAGCATGCTTTGTGGGTCTGGATGGTGTGTGTTTGGGTTCCCTCACTTTTCTAGTGGGATTCTTTCTTTTTGGCTCAGGATTTTTATCATCCTTTGGCTCAGAAATACCCTGCTCATTCAGCTCCATAAAAACTCTTTTCTCCTCATTCCACCTGGATTTATCCTTCGCCTCTCTATCCCTTTTTACACTTGCTTTTGCTTCAGCAAGTGCATTTGTGGTAACACCAATCTTTTTACTACCATCTGGCAAGGGAATGTCTTTAGTCATGCTATCCTTTTGTGGTTCAATATACAGACCATCTTCATATCCCCTCTTTTTCATCTGCTTCAATTTCTCCCCCTTTTTGGCATTATCTGCTGGTGGGTTATCCACAAAGATAATAGTGGGGGGAGCAGTGCCAGTGGTGTTCAGGATGTGGGCCTTGATAGCCTTGATATCAGCTTGGGTTTCTTTAAACCTTGACTCCATGAGATTTCGGATCTTTTGGACTTGAAACTCATGCTGCTGATCTGCTAATTGTCTTTGATGTTGGAGCAGTGGTTGAAATAAACTCCACAGCTCATCTGTTGAAGGAGCAGATGATGAAGCAGCTGTTGGAGTTGGTGCAGTAGTGGGTACCTTATGAACTTTCAACAACTGCTGCAGCATGTCTTTAATTTCTACAACAGAAGTATCCAGTTTATCAACTCTATCCGTCAATTCTCGGTACATTAAACCATCACCCAACTTAATGGGATCATCTGATTTCCCACTAACAGTGGTTGTAACAGTGGTTGATTCAAGGAGTGTACTCCAGAAATCATCCACTGATTCCCCTTTGTCTTGGAACTGGGGACTTCTTCCTTCAAAAAGAGAAACACTTTTTAGTGACCCAGTGAACACTGGATACACTGGTGTTCCCAGAGAAGAAATTGCCTCCAAGGAAGTCTTATTGATGTAACCATTGTCCAAATGCAAACCAATGGGTTCAGCAGTTGTAGTGGCTGCTTCACTTAGACTACCACCAAGAGTTACTTGTAACTCAAGGGGTGTAACCTCCTCAGGTGTTGTTGGTGGGTTAGCAATGATTGGAATATCAGACCCAGTCACTTGTTGAGGTATGTTCTCATTAACAGGTGATTGAGAAGGAGTGGTTTGTGTCTGGTTCAAATCAAGAACATCCAACAATAATTTTGTTTATGGGGGAATTGTGGAGGTGAGGTTGGGTGTAGAAAGAGAATTGGCCCCGGGCATTGGGCTGTGGATGATGGAAGCAAGTGATTCCAGAGCATCATATTGTGGTGTCCCTATATGTACAACATGTTCTTTTTTAGAAGAAGCAGGAGGAGTTTAAGGTATGGGTTGAGATATTTCTACCATCTGCTGTGAGGAAGTAGCAGCAGTGGTTTCTTGTCACTTTTGTGCTGTCACTAGCAGTTTCTCTGGTATCTCATTCTCCAGCGTTGCCTTTGATTTGGGTTTGGGGGGCTTTTGAGTTTTCTTTTGTCGTGGTTTTTTGGTGATTTTAGGTGTGGGTTTCACAGCAGTTGTTCTGCTGCTGTGATCACCTAGAGCAGTGGGCTCAGCAGCAGATACCTGAGGAGCAGTGGTAGCTGCTAAATTCTGCTCAAGCATCTCTGCTTGTGTTTTGCAAGGTGTTGAAAGTCTAGTAAAAGTTTCAGCAGTTAACATGTTTATTTTAAAAGACTCACCTTGTTGGAGCACATGAGCATCATCCTTACCAACTTTCTTTTGAAAATAATAAATTAGAAATCTTGGAAATAGTAAGAATGGTTTTTTATCAACATTTTTAACTAAATCATTAAAGATCTCCTGGGAGTAGTTGAAGTTTTCATTTTGTAAAATAGCATATCCCAGGTATTGAATCTTTAATGGTATCTCATTGAAAGCAGTTGTTTTGTTTGAAACACACATCAACAAGGTATGGAATAAAAATCTTGTTGCAGGAGGGAAGTTACCTTTTTGTAAGGTATCCCTCT
Organism: Helianthus tuberosus; assembly: GCA_030545235.1. Lineage (NCBI taxonomy): Eukaryota > Viridiplantae > Streptophyta > Magnoliopsida > Asterales > Asteraceae > Helianthus > Helianthus tuberosus. The sequence goes on along the minus strand of JARYGA010033290.1, from coordinate 2,184 downwards.
TCATTTGTTCTGTATACCCCCTTTCAAGAAAATCAGTTTGATATTCGTTTTTAGGGAAAAAGGTTTTACCTTGCTGATCATTAAGTTCGAATACCTCTGAAATGGATTGTGGTGTGATTTTGACTGTTTTACCCATTAGAGAAGAATTAATGGCTATGATGTCTTCACCTTGTGTTTCAAGAGTAGCATTTTTCCAAAATTCTCTCTGGGTTTTCAGAAAAATCGGAGCATCTGCTGTGAACAAAGTTTTGTACTTTGAAGACGACATAGTGTCAATGATGGAATTGTAGATATCGATGGTATCGGGTTTTGTAAGGAGTCCCAGATAATTGTGAGGAGCTTTGTACGGTATTTCAATGGGTGTGGTAGCCATTTGAGTGGCCTTTTTAGAAGATGATTTTGAAGTGGATTTCGTAGATGACTTTGATTTTGTCATTTTGAAGAAGAAGATCGATAAAGGATTTGGGAGAAAGAGATGGAAACTGCTTTGAGAAAGGATTTTTTGTGAATTCGATTTGACAGTAAAACCCTGTTTGGGGGTTTTGAGAAGGGTTTTATAAAAGAAAAAGTGAATGCTGACATGGCAGCGGTTACAAAAGATCTGACCGCTATGTACCGTCCACGTGCCAACCTCTGATGAAATGAAGGACAAGTGTTTTATGAAACGCACTGATGGAACAAGATCAGTGGTTGTAACGGTAATAAGGAAGGCAGTGGGTGATTTTTACTATCAGTGGATAAAAACACTGATTTTGAACAACAGTGCTTATCAAGGAAATGAGAGAACATGGGTTGACTTTCAGCAGTGGACAAACTTTTAAGTAGAACAGATTTTTGAACAAAACAGTGGTTATGGCAGACTTTCAAGGATTTAATGAAAAATTCATTTTTAGCTATTTTTAAGGATGGATTTTTGATTTTCTGAAAACATTTTGATGCTTTTATTCTTAGAAAGAAAATGATTTTGCCTGTTATTCCATGTTTAGCATGCCAATCCTAGAGATCAAGCTTTCAAAGGTGGATGTGTCTAATGCTTTGGTTAGCACATCTGCCAGCTGATCTTTAGTTGGAACATGGTGCAGAGAAATCAAACCTTTTTCACAGCAATCCCTCACAAAGTGATGTCTGATATCAATGTGCTTGGTGGTTAAATGGGAGACTGGATTTTTGATGATATTTTCTGCTTCCTGACTATCCAACCTGAGAGGTGTCTTTAGGGCAGTGATACCAAAATCCAGCAACTGATTTGAAAGCCAAAGCAGTTGGGCTGTACAGCTTGCAGCAGCTATATACTCTGCCTTAGCAGTGGATGTGGAAACAGCTGCTTGCTTTTTGCTTTGCCAAGACACTAAGCAACTGCCGAGGAATTGGCACCCTCCTGAAGTGGACTTCCTTGTCTTGTCACATCCAGCAAAGTCACTATCTGAGAAACCTGAAAGCTCAATTTTACCATCAGCTGGATACCAGATACCAAGTGTGGGAGCACCTTTTAGGTATCTGAATATCCTTTTTACAGCAATAAGGTTTGACTTTCTAGGGGCTGACTGGGATCTTACACAAACACATGTTGCAAACACATGTTGCAAACATGATGTCTGGCCTAGATGCAGTTAGGTACAATAAAGACCCAATCATGCTTCTATATAAAGTTTGATCAACCAAATCATCCTTCTCATTAGACATGACTATTTTATTGGTTGCAATGGGTGTACTGCATGGCTTACAATCATCCATCTCAAATTTCTTCAAAAGTTCTTTGGCATATTTGCCTTGATGGATAAAAGTACCATTTTGCAGTTGCCTTACTTGGAGACCAAGAAAGCACTGGAGTTCACCCATTGCACTTATTTCAAACTCAGCTGTCATGAGTTTCCTAAACTCTTCACTCATTTTGTTACATGTGCTTCCAAAAATGATGTCATCTACATAAATCTGGACAATCATCAAATCCTTTTCTCTCCATTTTAGAAATAGTGTTTTATCTATTTTACCTCTTGTGAAACCAATGGAAAATAGAAAGGTGGAAAGAGTTTCATACCAGGCCCTTGGTGCTTGTTTCAAGCCATACAAAGCTTTATTTAGCTTGTAGACATGATTTGGATTGAATGGATCCTCAAAGCCTGGAGGTTGACAAACATATACCTCTTCTTGAAACTTACCATAGAGGAATGCACATTTGATATC
>JARYGA010033289.1:0-46939 GCA_030545235.1 Helianthus tuberosus | reverse complement strand
TGATTTACACTAATATTCATCCATTAACCACCTTGTTCATCACTTTAGTAAACTTTTAGACTTTGATCTTATATGTTCATAATTTTTAACCGACGAAACTCTTATTAACCACTCTAGACAAGATCAAGAAGGCGTTTAGAGTCACTTACTACTAGCTCGAGGCTAGGGGAGAAACTAGGCGAAAAATGCGTGGATAAAAGCAATGGGGTGAGGTCCTTCGCGTTCCGAATGCACCAAACTTCCTTATGTGAGATCCTTAACACTTGTATGCACTTGAAATGAGATGATCAAAACTCGACGATGGATGGATGGTTGTGGGTGTGTTCGGCCGAAGGCTCCAAGGGAGGGAGAGAGAGGTGTGAAGTTGAGTTGTGTGATGAAAATGTCAAGTGTGTTAAGCTTGGAACTTATAGACAATTCACATGATCATTAACCAATGGATTAAGTGTCTACTAGATATTAGACATTAGGATTATTAAAATCAACAAGGTACAAGGGGTGTCCCCCTTGGGGACGGTTCGGTTAGAGAGGGGGGGGGGGTCTTGGTTCAATCTCAACCATGTAGTTAGGACATTAGATAGGTTAGTTTAGGGATTAACCCGGTTACTAGTGTGTTATGCGTTAAAGCGGGTGTTAGGGTATTCAGGGACCCTAACTGGCTCAGAAAAGATAAACAATGTAAATGGCAATATTTTTAGGTTCCGGGTAAAGTCTGGTTGTTCGGTTCGGTCCTGTTCCGTTAAACCGCTTAATTAATCCGTAAAGCGTCCTACTTATATATTTTTGTAACGTTTTTACTTTCTAACACATAGGAAAATATAACGGACTATTTAGTGACCTTTCTGTACACTATTAGTATATTAACAAGTACATGCAAGTATAACACAGATATCAGAAGCAGTTAAATGATTCAGCACAGTCATCAAGCACTTTAATTTTTCATTAATAAATTGTACGGAATACATGGGATTTTGAGGGTTGTCACAACGTGATCGTAATCACGATGGTTATAGTCCCTAGTGACTATACAGGCTCAGTGACGAGTCGTAGTTTCGGCCAAAATGCGCATTCTTGCGTATTTTGTAACCAAACTACTCTTAGGTATCAAAACCATTTGTTTTGATACCAAACCTGTTTTCTAAACTTAGTTAAGCATGTTTTAACATGCTTAGCTCATCACTTTTAGTCTAGTGCTTATATAGGGTCGTAAGGTAAGCGATCTAAACAATCGCTTATACTTTCGAACCCGACCCGTTTGGTCGATCATTAGGATCCGACCAAACACATTAGGTGACCATAGTATACAGGGAATAACCTTCCGAGGTTATACCTTATGGTCACGACATTTATTTAGTTGTATGATAGGTGGGTTATATGCCTTAGGTAAATTACCAAAATACCCCTTTGACACCAAAATTCATTTTAAGCATATGTAACATAACTTTTGGTATCTAAACTGATTTAGCAACAATATTAGACATGTTAAGGCATATTTTACTTATCATAGGGCTAGTTAGGCGTTCCGAACGCGTTTTATGCGAACGACGCGTTAAAGTAGCATAAGCTACCTAAACGGGTCGTAATGGGTCGTAAGCACTTAGGTTAGGTTTCATTTTAGTATGTAGGCCTTGTTAAACCGTACTACATGAGTTCCCATACTCATTTGGTTTACGAGCCCTCATTCTATCCGATCCTCCGACATAGGTCCGGTTTATTAACATAGTTACCTATACTAGGTGCCGGTTGATTCCGTGATCTCTAGCATTGCTTGGTGGTTATCTTAGGACTTCTGAGCAATCTCAAGTGAGTACATAGACCCCTCTTTTACTGTTTTCCAAACTGTTTTGGGGTGGAACACATGTGCCTACTTGTTACTTTCATGCTTTCTTGTTTTCACATCATATACTTGCTATGTTCATTAGTACATTATTTTACATTACATTTTATGCTATGTATGCCCATTGTATACGTACTTAGTACATTATTTTACATTACATTCTATGCTATGTATGCCCATTGTGTGCGTACTTAGTACATTATTTTACATTACATTCTATGCTATGTATGCCTATTGTGTGCGTACTTAGTACATTATTTTACATTACATTTTATGCTATGTATGACCATTGTGTGCATACTTAGTACATTGTTTTACATTACATTACATGCTATGTATGTTCATCATACTTAGTACATTTGTTTCACATCACATGCTATGAATGTTCATCATACTTAGTACATTTGTTTCACATCACATGCTATATATGTCATCATACTTAGTACATTTATTATTCATTCACATGCTTACATTTTGATATGATATTTGGTTTGTTTTGATGGATCAATATACATTCATTAACACCGATCACGCCGTTCGTTAGTAGGTAGTGGTACCATAGGAATTGACAACTCCCGTTCCGGACATCCTGGGTAGGTTTGGATGAAAGGAATGACCGAATTCGATATACATAACTTAGATAAACCTTTAATTTGTTTAAGGGTTTATCGCCACAGTCTCAAGGCTTGGATGTATGCATTCTCAAAATACCGCATAGATGTTTATATCAGTATAGCATGCATTTGTTCCACAAAACATAGCTTTGATTTAAACCATGTTTTACTTCAATACTTTGTTTTTGTGCATATGGTTTAGTTGATATATTTCACTAGCCATACATATCATTTTGGGTTACACATTACATGATTTACATTTGACACATAAACATTATTGACATTGGTTACACATTACATGATTTACATTTGACACATAAACATTTTTGACATTGGTTATGTTGGTGCACTACATCTGTCGACTTCGTCTTGGATCGAGTCTTAGTCTTAGAGTATTAGATCAGGGCACGTTTTACGAGAAAACAGGATATTGTATGTTTGTTTAGAGATAGGTTCGCTTATAGTGACATAGGGAGGTTCTCTTATATGTCATCTAATAGATCCGCTTATGTGTCACTTGATAGGTTCGCTCATTTGTCATCTGATAGGTCTGCTCATATGACCATGTCTATTGGAGCGACCCTCTTGGCTTTATATATAGTCTCATAAGCGAACCACATGGAGTAGGTCTTGAAAACTGTACCGAAGTGCTGCCGGTCCAGGATTTGAATGTAAACTGTCAGAAATCAATGCAAATAGAAGTTTAAAGTAATTTGCTAGCTGTTCCTAAGTCAAATACTTATTTTCCGCATCTGTATTTGATAGAATCTCATCTGAACGACTCATTCGGGTCGAAACACGATCCTATAATTGGTATCAGAGCTTCAGGAGGAGGAGTTCTGCATAGAATAGCTGGAATTCATCAAGTTTTCTTACTTCTACACCTTCTTTCTTCAGTACAGGAAGTTTCACCGGTCAAAATCTGCTCAAAATCTCACGGATTGTGCGTAATAGAATATAGACAAACCCTGGAAAGTTTGATGTTAAAATTCACATTAAAAATGGGTCAAAAATGCTCGTGAATAGGTTCCGCTTATACGGACACTCCATAGGTTCGCTTGTTAGGTCCGCTTTTAAGATCAGTTTTGTTGTAGTTCCGCTAAAGAGGTCCGCTCATAGGGACTTGATTGTTGAAGGTTCGCTCTAGAGATCCGCTTTTAGGGACATATTGTGTATAGGTCCGCTTCAAATTGCGTGTAAGGTCCGCTTCAGTGAACAACAAACAGGTCCGCTCGTTTGAACATCACATAGGTCCGCTTGTTTGAACATCACATAGGTCCGCTCGGTTGAACATCACATAGGTCCGCTTATTTGACCTTGGGTACTTTCACTTTTTTGTCACATCTTCAGAGATCCGCTTATTCGAACATACGAGTTTCGCTCCAGTGAACAACTTCAAATAGTTTTGTTTTTACGGTCTGTTAAAAAAAATTCTTAAAATTTGAATATGGACGAGGAATTTTACAACGCATTCGCTACTCCGGTTACCCCGATCACTGTTGCACAAACCACAATGCTTGAAAATGAAACTGGAACGATGCAAAAACCGCCCAAACTAATGAACATCGAAGAATATAAGGGTTGGGAAGGTCGTTTCGAGAATTGGGTACAAGCTAACTACTTGGATGCGTGGGAATGTGTCGAGACAAAGTACATTCGACCAATGAATGATGATGAAGAAGTGGTTCCGATTAAAGATCTAAGCGCCGATGCTAGAAAGAAATACAAAGATGAGAAAATGATGCTGAGTCTTCTACAACAAGCTGTGAAAGAAGACATCTTGGTGTTATTACAACATAATGGAACTTCATACTCGATTTGGAAAGCTTTAAGATCAAAGTTTGTTGGTAGTCAAGAAATGATAAAGAACAAGAAGTCACTTCTGAAGAAAGAGTTCGATTTGTTTCGTGGTTTGAAGAATGAAAGCACAAGGCAGATTATTGAAAGATATTGCAATCTGCTAGCAAACATGAAGAGATTGAGCATTGAGAAAGACAATGAAGAGTTGATCGAAAAGCTTGCTGATTCATTGCCACACGAGACTTGGGGCACATATCTCATGATGCTTAGAAACAAGAAAGGTTTTAGCAGTTTAATACTCAGCAAGTTCATTGAGAAGTTGGAAGCTCAAGAGATGGAGCAACGAAAGATTATTCGAATGAAAGATTTCGATGGTGAACAAGATATTGGGTTGTATTACAAAGCAGGGGTGAATGAGAAGTCTACAAATTTATCTCCAAAAATAGAAACTGCTTACAATGCCAAGAATTCTTCTGGAAGTTCATCATCAGGATCAAACAGCAAAACGAGTTTCTCATCATTTCCATCTTTTGATCCAAATGTTTCAACAACAAGAAGTGGCAAAAAGCTTCAATGCAACATTGTGTTGAATATTGAAAATGATCAGGAATATTCTGAAGAATTAGCAAAAAGCCATATGTCTTTATTAGGAACTGTTCTTGAATCTTATGGTAGTTTTGTTGCAGGTCGAATTGGGAATCCAATGTTGACAAAAGAAGATTACGACCAGATCGATGCTGAAGAGATGGAGCTGATGGACATAAAATGGTGCTTGGCCAGCGTATTGAGGAGAGCTGAGAAATTCAAGCAAATCACTGGAAGAGATGATCTTCGTGAGGCTGGTACTTCTACTTTAGGTTTTGACAAATCTAAAGTCACTTGTTTTCGTTGCAGGGAAAAAGGACACTTCAAGAGGGAGTGCAAAAACAGCGAAGCAAGTGGAGCTCAAAATCCATTCAACAACAACAATGATTATTACCGAAAAGCCATCTACCATCAAGTTGCTCAACAACCATCTCGACAACAACAACATCAGGCACAAACTGCACATGGAAGACACATTATTGAAGACTCTGGAAAGAGAGCTTGTGCAGTGAATCAAGATTCTTTAAAGAGAGTTAATGGTAGTGCTTTGATAATAGATCAAGATGACGAAAAGTTACCTGAAGGATTTAGTTGGGCAAATTTCACATGGGATAATTATGTTCCTGATCAAGATACAGCTCACAAAGTTTTTGTAGCCCGAGTTGAAGAAGATAGTGATGATGATCGTGAATATTGGGCGAGAAAATTCGAAGTTGATATGAAACTGATTGCTGAAAGTGACAGTGAAGATGAAAAGGTTAAAAAGAAGAAGAAAAAGGTCAAGACTCTAGTGAGCAGTGATGACGAAGAAATTCCAGTAATCAAAAGGAAAGTAAAGGTTGAAGTTGCAAAGTTCAAAGTTGATGAAGAAGTTGATTCAAAGAAGATTCCAGTGAAGTGTGAAAACTGTGAAGCTGTGAAGAAGCAGAACAGTACACTGATCTATAACTTGAATAGTTTGAAGGAATCTTATGATGTACTGAACAAAGCAATGAACCAATACAATCAAACAAGTGAAGAACAAGCAACAACAATGAAAACACTTCAAGGAGCTTTTATGACGAAGCAAAAAGTGGTGAACAACTATATTGAGAAGTGTGCTGTGCTAGAACAAAAGTTGGAGTTACAAAGAATTGAAACTGAAAGAGTTAATCGTTTGTTGAAAAGTTACTCATGTACTTCTTATATTATTGACAGGATTTATCCGACTGTTGAAGGCATGAAGGCATTTGAAGAGGATGAAGTAACTGAAGAAAAGAATGATGATGGAAAAGTGACTGAAGAAAAGACTTCAGAAAAGAAGAACAAGAAGAAGAGTGATTCAAAGAAAAAGATTGACAAGAAGGATTCTGGTAAGAAACAAGATGTCGGTTATAACAAATGTCCACCCCCGCTAGAAAATGGATATTTACCCAGGAATCCAAATCAGGAAAGAGTCGAAAAAGCAACAAATTTACAGTGGGAGTCGGAGTCGTCAGTCAATTTGCCAGAAAATATTGATGTCGTGTTTACATCATCTGACACTGATCATGAGTCCGAGTTAATAAAGAAAGTCGTCGATCAGGTGTTGGATAAAGATGAAACTGAGGAGTCAAAGTTGGAGTCAAACTCAGAGTCAAAGTCAGAGTCAGAGTCAAAGTCTGGTTCTGAAAGTTCGAGTTCAACAGTCAACTGTCAAAATTCTTCGGTTAAAAGAGTTTACAATAAAGAATTCCTGTTATCCAAATTTAATTTGAATGATGAAATGTTTAAAGTTGCATATACTTTGAATGATTCTGACAAATTATATTCTGATGAGGAATTTCCAATAAGAGGTGTCAAAACTGAATTGATCAAAAAGGTTTTCAAACTAACAGAAATTAATATTTCTGAAATAAAAGATTTAAATCTTAATGGTAAACCTAAACCTTACACCTCAAGAGTACAACAAAGATTAAACAAGAAAAAAGGTTACAGTTCTGGTTCTGGTTCTGGTTTTCACGAGAAATCAAACCCTAACCGTAATTTCAAAAAGAAAGGTCTTGGATTTATTCCAACAGAAAAACAGAAAAATGAAAAATATGTTCGTGATTTTAAAGCAAAAATGACATTCGTTTCAGGTACATCAGCAGAAGAAGAAGAAAAGAAAGAATTCTGGAGACAATCGAACAAAGAATTCCTTGCGAAAAAGCAAGAAGAGATGAAATTTGCTGATCAGACGAAAGATACGAGAACCTGTTTCCAATGCAACATTGTTGGACACATTGCCAGAGATTGTTTTAAGGCAATACCATCAAAACAGGGAGTTTCTCGTAAACAAAAAGAGAAAGTGATTGAGTTTGAACTGCCAATTGACAGAACCAAATTATTCAAAAATTCAATTTTTGAAATTGGTGAATGTTCAAACAAATTTTACAACAAAAGAGCTAAATCTGACAACCAGAAATGGGTTGTTAAGAAATCGGTTGATAGTTCTAGCGATGATTCTGATAGGTCAAAATCAGAGGAGCTATCTTCTGGTGATGAATCTGATTCCATAAAATCAGAGGAGCCACAGGTTGTTTCAAAAAGTGAAAAATCAGTTCTGACTGTGGATGATGATAATTTTCCACCACTTCGGGCTGAAAATTTTAAGAAGAAAATTGGTAAAGTTGAGATATCAAACCAATTTTATGATGATAACAAGGTTTTTGATGTTGAAAAAGCCTTTAACCCCACTGTGAAACACATTTTTGGTAAAATGATTGATTGAAAAGTCAAAGGGGTTAAAGAGTTTTACAAGAAGAAAATGCAGAAAGATAAAGTTGAACCATCCCTGGTTTGTGACTGGGATGGTACATACTATGAACAGTAAGTCTGTGGACTTGCCGGAGCTCCCAGGTTTGTAAGCGTGGAGCAGGAATCGGCATCTATCTTTCTTAGTTGGATTTTTCGTACAAGTGGTAAATTAGGGACATTAATTTGTACTTGATTTTCTACAAGTGGTTGAAGACAATATGATGAACCACATCCCCAACTTTACAAGTGGTAAAAACAAACTTATTTTCCGGAAAAATCATTTTGATTAAAATAAACTTAAGTGTTTTGAAATCTTAATGAGAAAATGGTTTGTTGTGAGGGGGAGTTCTGATTGTTTATGCCAAGTGGATGGAGAATTGAAGTAATTCGATATCGGTTGTCATTTTATTGTACAGTTTGTTTCCAAATTTCCTAAAATGTGTTTGCATTTTAGGGGGAGTAGAAAATTATTTCAGAAAATCCAAAAACATTTGAAAATCTGAAAAAGTCAAAAACATGGAGTAGGTCTTGAAAACTGTACCGAAGTGCTGCCGGTCCAGGATTTGAATGTAAACTGTCAGAAATCAATGCAAATAGAAGTTTAAAGTAATTTGCTAGCTGTTCCTAAGTCAAATACTTATTTTCCGCATTTGTATTTGATAGAATCTCCTCTGAACGACTCATTCGGGTCGAAACACGATCCTACAGGTTATACATTACATGACTTACATCTTGACATAAACATTTTGACATATTATTCAATACATTTAGCAATTGGTTTAAACATAAACATCTTACGTTGTTGGTTTGGTTTGAGTAAGTGATTTAAGTAACGAGGCGTGTGTAATATGATACAAGCATGGTGGATACGCCGCTAGTACTTCCTATATATAAATGATTATATGATATTACATATCGTAGCGTTATTTGAATCATTTCAATTTGGACATATAACATTTTATACAAATAACATACTTTTCACAAGACATTAATTTACAAACAACTTATTTTATACAAACTCATTTTACATGGTTATTCATTTAACCATACATTATTCTCTTATTTATACATATCATCTGATCTTATCGTTTTTCAAATGATTTAAAAGACAAAGCAAATTACAAGGTTCATGACTAAACATTTTCTCAAACATAAGTCATGAATTCTGTTTTCACAAAACCTATGTATCTCACAGGCATTTTTATGCTGACGTACCTATTTTCACATGTGTTTTCAGGAGATGATGCATAGGACTTATCAAGATACACATAGGTGGACTTGGGCCTTAGTGACAATAAAAGATGCAAGACTAGTTATTTATGTTAAGTTTCTTTGATTGTCAAGACATTGTAACTCTTTTAATCAATAAAACAATATTTCAATTTCCATGTGTTATGAAACAAAGATTCTGTTACAACACTCCCCGACGTTTCCGCCACGTTTTGTTGTTTTACATGGTCGGGCTGTGACATCTGGCAATCCAGCCGTGGGGGCTACCCCATGTTAAATTATCTGGCTCTACGGCCGTGGGGGCTACCCGATGTTTATACTACTAGACTCGTTACCATATCGACCACTAACTTTAGTCATGTTTATGTGCCCTTAGCTTCAATGTCTATCATCATTGATGTGCCCGGATCCATTAGTTCACGCCCGTCCTCTGCGGCACGGTGTGAGGCTTGTCAGACCTAAATAGCGCTATCTAACTAATGACCCGCTCGCCATTGGCCCGGTGATTAAGTCGATATAAAAAGGAGGGACTTCGTGATAGAGTTTTGGTCTAGTGAAATTTAACTGTCCATGAAGGACGATGAATTATATTCCTGAACCCGTACTGTCCTACCCAAGGAGGACGAGGAATCCATATTCTTTAACCCATTCCCAACCCCTGGGAATCCCATGCTTTGTAAAAAGTGTGAACTCACCTTAGGTTAGCTCGGCAGATAAACGAAAGGTTAAATCGAGCTGCTAGAGGTCAACCACGTCCTAACATGGTTACCATACAAGTCAGGTCTAGGTTCAAGTAGTGCACGTATGTTTACACAGATTTAGCAAATCAAGAACACGTAACGATCACGGCATACACCTTGAACATGTTAAACAAATCAGTTAAACACATATAACCCAAACTTGTACGATCATGATGTATTTGGCTGAAGTAACAGTGTAAGCCCAATAACATCTTGTGCGATTGGGCAGTTGAAACCCAACAACTACCCGGCCCAACATGTTGTGCGATCAGCACAACCTTGTGCGATCCACAGCATGTTGTGCGATCCAGTTAAACACCCGGCCCAATTAATAAACAGATCCAACATGCATACGACCCAAACAAGTAAACATTATTCCATTTGTGCGGTCCAGTTGGCCTTGTGCGACTGAAAAAGACTTGTGCGACTGGACTTGGGCTTTGAGGCCCAACAGCCTAAGTGTTCATGTGTGTGGCCCAAGGCCTTGTGCGATCAGCACGGTCTTGTGCGATCCACAAGGTCTTGTGCGATCATGCATGTCTGAGCAATACATTGTGCTTCAATGATTATACCTAGCTTGTGCGATCAACTCTTGTGTGATCAGATCAGTTCTTGTACGATCTGATCTTGTGCGACCAAGGAGTCTTGTGCGATTAGTTATAATTTCCGAAACTTATGCTATTTAGTTATATCATTCAACAGTTTCCTTCTTTACTCACAATCAATCAACACAATCAACAGTTTTAGATTATGCAAATTATCGATCAAACAAGGGTTTTATCATCTAATTCATATAACCCTAGTTACATTCAAAGCATAAACCACAACTTATCAAATCATACTATCTGGTCCGATTACATGATCATACAACCGATTACATACATTCGATCCTAAATCATCATGCAACCAATCCGAAAACAAGACATGATATCCGATTAACATCATCATACACATGTGAGCCGATTACTATGAACACCAAACCCTAACAGTCTACATCATAATCAAACACCTAACATCCCAAATTCATCATGTCAAACATGTAAGCCAACATATTAACAATCATACAATCAAGGTAATACACTAACCGATTTGAGAGTAGAACAAGGATGATCCAAACCAAAGCTTAGAGAGAGATGGGGGATGTTGCCGTCGACTTTGAGAGGAGAGGAAGAGAGTAGGGTTTGTATGTGTTGTGTTATGTGTTTGCAAATAATGAGGGAGCAAAACCTCACAAGGGTTTTGTATCGGTTTATATAGGAGTGTAGCTGAACCCTTACATGGGCTGTCCATGAGCTTCGAGTGAGGAGTGGGCCGAGGGTTGTGTGGAATCAAAGCCCAAAGGCTTGTGCGATCAGGTTGTTGTTGTGCGGTTGGGGGTTGTGTTGTACAACTACATATACATACATAATCAGATAACATAATAACATAACATTCCATTGATCATCAAAGTTCATATAATCACATAGGATTCACATACGTTACATTAACACAAAGATAGGTTCTGAAATACGAGTTGTCACATTATCCCCAAGTTGAAAGAAATTTCGTTCTGAAATTTGGTACGTACTCACTGAGGAAGCTAGTTAAGTTGCATGGTTTTCCTGGTTTTCCTGGGGTGTCACATCCTCCCCCCGTTGATCTGGAATTTCGTCCCGAAATTCCGCAGTAGCTTCAGCCTCAGTAGTGGTTGTACTGTTTACGAACAATTGGGGATACTTTTGTTTCATCTGATCTTCGCGTTCCCAGGTGAACTCTGGGCCATTACGTGAGTTCCAACGAACTCGAACAAGAGGAATTATAGTGCGCTTGAGGACCTTAACATCCCGGTCCGTGATTTCAACTGGTTCCTCGACGAATCGCAACTGGTCGTCGATAGTGAGTTCCTTCAAATGAATTACGAGGGTCTCATCTGACAGACACTTCTTCAGATTCGACACATGAAAAACGTTGTGAACTGCACTGAGTTCTGTTGGTAGGTTTAGTTTGTAGGCCACCTTGCCTATTTTCTCTATGATTTCGAAAGGTCCGACGTATCGTGGGTTAAGTTTGGCTCGTTTGCCAAAACGAACCACACCCTTCCAGGGTGAAACTTTGAGTAGCACTCGATCCCCAACTTGGAACTCGAGTGGTTTCCTGCGCTTATTAGCGTATGCTTTCTGACGGTCGCGAGCTGCCGCCATGCATTGTCGTATCTGAGCAATCCTTTCTGTAGTATCAACTACGAGTTCTGGGCCAGTGATTTGGCTATCGCCAACTTCTGCCCAGCAAAGAGGTGATCGGCACTTACGCCCGTACAGTGCCTCAAACGGAGCAGCTTGGATGCTAGTGTGGTAGCTATTATTATACGAAAATTCCACAAGTGGCAGATGCTTTTCCCAGCCGTTGCCAAATTCAATTACACACGCCCGAAGCATGTCTTCTAAAGTTTGAATAGTGCGCTCAGACTGCCCATCCGTCTGAGGGTGATAAGTTGTGCTCATGTCTAATCGTGAGCCAAAGGATTTGTGCATCGTTTGCCAAAGTTCGGAAGTGAAACGTGAATCACGATCGGAAATAATAGAGGTTGGCACCCCGTTCCTCGAGACAACTTCTTTAAGATAAACGTCTGCTAGAGTGGAGAACTTATCCGTTTCCTTGATAGCCAAGAAGTGTGCAGACTTTGTGAGTCGATCCACGATCACCCAAATAGTATCGTTTCCACGTTGAGATCTAGGCAGGCCAGTAACGAAATCCATGGAAATTTGCTCCCATTTCCATTGTGGTATCTCTGGTTGTTGAAGTAGGCCTGAAGGTTTCTGGTACTCGACTTTGACTCTCGCACAAGTCAAACATTTGCTAATGTAAGTTGCCTTGTGAGCTTTCATGCTAGGCCACCAATATGTAGTTTTGAGGTCGTGGTACATCTTATCTGCACCAGGATGTACTGAGTAGCGAGACTTATGTGCTTCATCCATCACAAGCTCTCGTAGGTTGCCATAGAGTGGGACCCAAATGCGTCCTGTTACGTAGTAGGCGCCGTCTTCCTTTTGTTCTAACCGTTGCCTTGAGCCGCGTAGGGCTTCAGCCCTGACGTTTTCTGGTTTCAATGCTTCTACCTGAGCATCTCGTATCTGAGTAGGAAGACTAGATTGGATAGTGAGTTGTAATGCTCACACACGCTTAGGTGTAGTATCTTTTCGACTGAGGGCATCGGCCACAACATTGGCTTTGCCCGGATGGTATCTGATCGAGCACTCGTAATCATTCAGTAGCTCGACCCATCGTCGTTGTCGCATGTTCAACTCCTTCTGTTTGAAGATATGCTCGAGACTCCTGTGATCGGTGTAAATGGCGCACTTGGTACCTTACAGGTAATGTCTCCATATCTTAAGTGCAAAAACAACAGCTCCCAGCTCTAGATCGTGTGTAGTGTAGTTCCTTTCATGAACTTTAAGTTAGCGTGAGGCGTACGCAATAACTTTATCCCGTTGCATCAATACACAACCAAGACCCTGAATTGATGCATCGCAGTAAACCACAAAGTCGTCTGTGCCCTCTGGCAATGAAAGAATAGGCGCGCTGCAAAGTCTATCCTTTAGGTGCTGAAATGCCGATTCTTGTGCATTACTCCATCGATACGTAACGCCCTTCTGCGTTAGTGAGGTGAGTGGTTGTGCAATCTTGGAAAAATCCTTAATGAACCTCCTGTAGTATCCCGCCAAACCCAAGAATTGGCGAATTTCTGTTGGTGTGAGAGGTGCAGGCCAGTTCTTAATCGAGTCTACCTTAGATGGATCAACATGAATCCCATCCTTGTTCACTACGTGGCCTAGGAAATGGACTTCGCGAAGCCAGAAGTCGCATTTCGAGAACTTGGCGTACAGCTGTTCTGCTCGCAGGAGTTCCAAAATGAGTCGTAAATGCTGCTCGTGCTCCTCCTGACTCTTCGAATAGATCAGGATGTCGTCAATGAAAACAATAACGAACTTGTCCAGGTAAGGCTTGCACACTCTGTTCATAAGGTCCATGAAAACCGCAGGTGCGTTTGTCAGCCCAAAAGGCATGACCAAAAACTCGTAGTGTCCATAACGAGTTCTAAAGGCTGTTTTGGAGACGTCCTCTTCTCGGACTCTCAGCTGGTGATATCCCGATCTTAGATCAATCTTTGAATAGAAGCTCGACCCTTGCAGCTGGTCGAATAGGTCATCAATACGTGGAAGAGGATAGCGATTCTTCACAGTCACCTTGTTGAGTTCGCGATAGTCGATGCTCATTCTGAAGGTACCGTCTTTCTTCTTCACAAATAAGACTGGAGCTCCCCAGGGCGAAGAGCTAGGGCGAATGAAACCCTTATCCAAGAGTTCTTATAGTTGCATAGACAGTTCTTCCAATTCAGATGGAGCTAGATGATAAGGTGCTCGAGCTATGGGTGCTGCTCTAGGAGCTAGCTCGATTTGAAACTCGACCTGGTGATGAGGCGGAAGACCAGGTAGTTCCTCAGGAAATACCTCAGGATAGTCGCATACAATCGGAAAATCTTCTATCTTCTTCTCTTTCTTTGAGGTGTCAGTAACGAGAGCCAAAATAGCAGTGTGGCCCTTATGCAAACACTTCTGGGCCTTAAGGAAAGAGATGATGCTCTCAACAGCACCCCTCTTGTCTCCACGAATCATAAGAGGTTCATCACCCGAACGAGGAATACGGACAATCTTCTCGTTGCAAAGAATCTCTGCTCGGTGTTGGGATAACCAATCCATCCCAATGACAACGTCGAAACTACCTAGAACGATAGGAATGAGGTCGATAGAGAAGGTCTGATTAGCAAGAACAAGGTTACAACCCTTTACTACGTGTGTGGCCTCTAAACTCTTACCGTTAGCTAGCTCTACATGGTGCTTGGTGTTCAAGAGTGTTGGGGTACGCTTAAGCATTTGACTAACTTTTAGAGACACATAACTGGTATCAGCACCCGAATCAAATAAAACAGTAACATAAAAGTCGTCCAGTAGGAACTTACCCGTCACAACATTGGGATCATTCCTCGCTTCACCGTGGCCAATAACGAACACACGAACCCTTGCACCATTGCCGTTGTTACCCCCGTTGTTTCCATTCCCCTGGTTGTTATTATTGTTGTTGTTGTTGTTCTGGTTCCGGTTCAGTTGGGGACAATCTCTCTTGAAGTGGCCTTCAGCTCCACACTGAAAGCACCCTTTGTTGATGCCTTGCTGCTGCTGCTGCTGACGTTGTGGGGCTTGTTGTTGCTGATGATTCTGGTTTGTGGGGTATAAACTTCTGCAATCCTTTGCGGCGTGGCCTGGCTTGTTGCACCGATGACAGTTACTCCTGGTGCATGGCCCGCTGTGGTGTAGGTTACATCGATTGCATTTGGGGTGAACTCCCCTGTACCCTCCTTGACTTTGACTACCAGATGATTGCTGACTAGGGCTCTTGTAGTCGTCAGTCCTTCTCTGCTGAGACTGAGATTGAACAGAAGTTGAACCTTTGCTTGAAACTCCATCCCATTTCCTCTTGTTTTCACTAGGAGCATCTGAAGTAGCTGTAGCACTAATACGCTTTGGTAACCTGTTCTGCTCCACCGCCTGATCAGTGAGACGATGAGCCAATTGTATAACTTGCTGGATGGTGGCGAGGTTAGCTGAAGTCACATGACTTTGAATCTCTGGCACTATACCCTTAAGGTATAGTTCGATGTATTTGATGGGAGGATCCACCATAGTAGGACACAAAATTGCCAGCTCGTTCGATCTTTTTGTATAAGTTTCAATTTCTGACCCCGTCATCTTTAAGTTGAAGAACTCTACCTCCAGTTTGTGAATGTCATCACGATTGCAGTACTCTTCCTTAATCATTTCCTTAAAATTGTTCCATGGGGTGGCATTAGCAGCAACCAACCCCAGCATTTGAACCTGAGCGTTCCACCACGTGAGCGCTATACCCTCGAGAGTACCGGTAGCATACTTCACCCTGCGAGCCTCAGGGCATTCACACAACTCGAAAATAGATTCGAGTTTCTCAAACCAGTGGAGGAGACCTACAGCTCCTTCGGTACTATTGAAAGTACTAGGTCGACAGTCCATAAAGGTCTTGAAAGTGCACACAGGGGCTGTGCAGGTTGACCTGTCGTGAGAGTAAGAAAGGAAAAAGTTTAACACAAAGGTTGGTTCACGGGAGTAGGATCCAGGGATCCTAGATGTGTTGAGATGGCAGGGTATACCTCCTGCCTGAGCGGCTGCAAGTGCCGCAGCAACTTGTTGGTTAATCAGAGTCGTCAACTGGGCTTGAGTCATGTTAATGCGTCCCGTCATGATCTTCATATCAAGGGAAACATGAGTGAGAGGGGTTCGCGAAAGTGCGATGACAGAAGAGAGTAAGCACACTCGTGTTTTCACTTAACAGTGACTACGTTTATCTAAGCATACCATGAGCAAAGTTCTATGTAATCTAGCAAATAGGCAATGTAAACATAAATCATATCACCTAGAATGGCGAGTCTTGCATGTGGAGTGAAGCGTCGTTGTGGATCGTTGAGCACTGTTCAGGTTATAGTCTGGTTTTAACAAAAACTTTTTCCCATATTAAAACCAAGTTCACTATAACCAATGGCTCTGATACCAATCTGTCACACCCCCAAAATCCACATGCGGAGTATCACCGCTTGGAGGCATGACTGACCAGGATCAAGCCACCAATCATATTGAACAAGCAAGTAAGTAAACATAAGACCCAACACAATATAATTGGTGTCCAAAACAAAACATAGTTTAAGTTGCAAGCGGAAGCATAATGTCAAAAACCATAGCATAAGTTAATAATGTTTAAGTTCATCATGAACACTCAATGTCCATGCTCCACAACGACTCTTCCCCATGCAAGCTCCTGCTAAACCTAATGACCTGCAAATCATGTAGTAACGAGTCAACAACAAAGTTGAGCGAGTTCACAGTTGGGTGTTGGTTTAAGTTATTCCAAAAACGTAGTTTCCTTTAACTGGCATCCTGGCCGCGGGGGTTACCCCATAGTTGAAAACGTGTTTTGTTTAATCCCGTTTACTCTGGCAATCCAGCCGTGGGGGCTACCCCATGTTAAATTATCTGGCTCTACGACCGTGGGGGCTACCCCATGTTTATACTACTAGACTCGTTACCATATCGACCACTGACTTTAGTCATGTTTATATGCCCTTAGCGTCAATGTCTATCATCATTGACGTGCCCGGATCCATTAGTTCACGCCCGTCCTCTGCGGCACGGTGTGAGGCTTATCAGACCTAAATAGCGCTATCTAACTAATGACCTGCTCGCCATTGGCCCGACGATTAAGTCGATATAAAAAGGAGGGACTTCGTGATAGAGTTTTGGTCTAGTGAAATTTAACTGTCCATGAAGGACGAGGAATTATATTCCTGAACCCGTACTGTCCTACCCAAGGAGGACGAGGAATCCATATTCCTTAACCCATTCCCAACCCCTGGGAATCCCATGCTTTGTAAAAAGTGTGAACTCACCTTAGGTTAGCTTGGCAGATAAACGAAAGGTCAAATCGAGCTGCTAGAGGTCAACTACGTCCTAACATGGTTACCATACAAGTCAGGTCTAGGTTCAAGTAGTGCGCGTATGTTTACACAGATTTAGCAAATCAAGAACACGTAACGATCATGGCATACACCTTGAACATGTTAAACAAATCAGTTAAACACATATAACCCAAACTTGTACGATCATGATGTATTGGGCTGAAGTAACAGGGTAAGCCCAATAACATCTTGTGCGATTGGGCAGTTGAAACCCAACAACTACCCCGCCCAACATGTTGTGCGATCAGCACAACCTTGTGCGATCCACAACATGTTGTGCGATCCAGTTAAACACCCAGCCCAATTAATAAACAGATCCAACATGCATACGGCCCAAACAAGTAAACATTATTCCATTTGTACGGTCCAGTTGGCCTTGTGCGACTGAACAAGACTTGTGCGACTGGACTTGGGCTTTGAGGCCCAACAGCCTAAGTGTTCATATGTGTGGCCCAAGGCCTTGTGCGATCAGCACGGTCTTGTACGATCCACAAGGTCTTGTGCGATCATGCATGTCTGAGCAATACATTGTGCTTCAATGATTATACCTAGCTTGTGCGATCAACTCTTGTGCGATCAGATCAGATCTTGTACGATCTGATCTTGTGCGACCAAGGAGTCTTGTGTGATTAGTTATAATTTCCGAAACTTATGCTATTTAGTTATATCATTCAACAGTTTCCTTCTTTACTTACAATCAATTAACACAATCAACAGTTTTAGATTATGCAAACTATCGATCAAACAAGGGTTTTATCATCTAATTCATATAACCCTAGTTACATTCAAATCATAAAAAACAACTTATCAAATCATACTATCTGGTCCGATTACATGATCATACAACCGATTACATACATTCGATCCTAAATCATCATGCAACCAATCCGAAAACAAGACATGATATCCGATTAACATCATCATACACATGTGAGCCGATTACTATGAACACTAAACCCTAACAGTCTACATCATAATCAAACACCTAACATCCCTAATTCATCATGTCAAACATGTAAGCCAACATATCAACAATCATACAATCAAGGTAATACACTAACCGATTTGAGAGTAGAACAAGGATGATCCAAACCAAAGCTTAGAGAGAGATGGGGGATGTTGCCTTCGACTTTGAGAGGAGAGGAAGAGAGTAGGGTTTGTATGTGTTGTGTTATGTGTTTGCAAATAATGAGGGAGCAAAACCTCACAAGGGTTTTGTATCGGTTTATATAGGAGTGTAGCCGAACCCTTACATGGGCTGTCCATGAGCTTCGAGTGAGGAGTGGGCTGAGGGTTGTGTGGAATCAAAGCCCAAAGGCTTGTGCGATCAGGTTGTTGTTGTGCGGTTGGGGGTTGTGTTGTACGACTACATATACATACATACATACATAATCAGATAACATAATAACATAATATTCCATTGATCATCAAAGTTCATATAATCACATAGGATTCACATACGTTACATTAACACAAAGATAGGTTCTGAAATACAAGTTGTCACATTATCTCCAAGTTGAAAGAAATTTCATCCTGAAATTTGGTACGTACTCACTGAGGAAGCTAGTTAAGTTGCATGGTTTTCCTGGTTTTCCTGGGGTGTCACATCTATCTCCCTTGGGAGAAGGAACGCGGGCTCATTGGCATTGGTTTGAGGGGGTGTAACCTCCACCGGGACTTCTTGTAGTTCATCACGAGGGGGCTCCGCTGGAATGTCATCCCATCCGGTGGGATTGTTGACTCCAAGTGCTAGGTTCCAATCCTCTTGAGGGAGGATTGGTTCCATGGGAGGTGTCACAAGAATGTTCAACCTCTGGTGCAAGAGATTGATTTCTTGAAAACTGTTTTCCAACCCCACCGTAAGATAATTTATACGGTCCATGAGGACCTCCTCTACCGATGTTATCTCATCAAGAGCCTCACGTAATGCCATTATGTAGCGAACGAGAGTTGCTTCAATTGAAGACCTTCTTTCCCTTCGACTGTTTCTGGAGTGCGCAGAAGAGGTTCCACTGTTTTGGCTTGACATTCTACGAAAATAAACGGAAAATAGTTTATTTTAATGAAACAGTAACCTCGACACGACCCCGTGCTCATTGAGCACGGCCCCGTGTTCACCTTTCTGCAGATTTTTGGAACAAGGAATCTCGGAGTTTTAAATTATTTTTTTAGTTTTTAAAGCATTTTTGAGCAGAAATAACTTAAAACAATGTTGCAAAACTTATTTTTACAAGATTCCTTGAACAAAAACCTAACAAACATCACAATAAAGCTTGGAATCATGGTAATCTCAAGCTCTAATGGAGGTGTTGAGGTAAAAGAAATGGAGAAGAAGGTAATTGACAAAAGAGGAAAGGACAAGAAGGTTGTTGGGAAGCTTCTTTTAGAAAATACCTAGGATGGTATGTGAGAAGATTCCCTCAAATCTCTATCCCTGGAATGGTCCAAATGTGCAGGATCCTTGGCTGCATTTATAGAAAACGAAAGCATGCTGGACACGGCCCCGTGTGCAGGCGAGGTCCTGACACATTTTGTCCGTATTCTGACAAAAAGTCAGAAAGGAATCTTTTGGTGGACACGGGGGCATGTTGACCTGGACACGGCCCCGTGTCTAGAGGCTGTTTACGAAGTTTAGTCTTTTTCAAAGGAATTCATCCAGATCGGGTGGTTCCTTACTGGATGGAACAACCCCAAAGTGCCTAATATACCTTAATTGTTCTAGATTAAGACGAGAACGCAAGAGGTTGTCGGTGAGGGTAATTCTTATGCTAAATGTAGGTGGACAAGTCCAACCCTTTCCCGGGCTCTCGTTAAAGAAGGTGTATGCCGAATCGCTTAGGTCTATGTATGCACCGAACGAATTCGATGGAGAGTCCTTCATGGCACAATCGACACAGGGACGACTATCGCCCACGTCTTCGCTAGAGTTAGAGGTAATATCGGGAACAACGAAGTTGTTTTTATTTGAATGTGATCCCAACAATTCTTCATGGGTATCGTCTTGAGATGAATTATTGAAATCCATCTTAAGTTCTTTTAACCAATTAAGAATTAGATCTTCTAATTGAAATAGTTCATCAAGAAGCATTTCTCCTAGAAGATCCGGTTGAGAGCATTCGAGGGAGAGATAGGGATTATTTTTACTTTCGCCCCTCTTAAGGCTACAGGAAAACAATGGGTCTATATAATGAGGCTTATAATTTAGAAAATAACACTCTAAATCTTTATGGGAGCCACCACATATTTGACACCACGTACCATAAGAGTGCCGAAAGTAAAAAATATTAGTATCACTCATGTTTGTGTCAGAAATTACCAACCGCTGGATCTTACGGTTCTGTTTTCAGTAACTGAAACTTGGGCACAGGGCGTGTTGAGTGGGCACGCCCCCGTGTTCAGCCTACTGTCTGACTTAAAACAAGATTGCCAGTTCCAAAGATTGGGCACGGGGCGTGTTCAGCGGGCACGGCCCGTGCTGAGTTCTGCAGAAGCTGAAAAATTAAGCAAATCCTAAAAAAAAGAAAAATTTAGAAAAAACGATTAGGCCGTTGATTCCTAACTTTCTTAAAATCCTTGTGTCCCCGGCAACGGCGCAAAAAACTTGATGTGTGCGGTGTGTTATAGGTTTTTAATATATTTTAAGCCCTTTTTACACGTTAGCCAAGTTTTAAATTTATAAAACACGATATTTTACTAACACCAAACACACATATGGGCAAGTTCACCCATCGTGAGCGTAGTATAGTGTTGGCAAGATACCGAGGTCGTCCAAGGACACAAGAGCTTTTAATACCGGTTTATCCTCAACGTCTAATCAAATCAAAAATTTAGAAAAAAAGTTTTTAAACAAGAAAAATAAAGATTAACTAAAATGCTGAAAAATAAAATAAAAATAAAAATAGATAGACAAGATGAATCACTTGGATCCGACTCGTGTATAGTGTAACCTTTGATTATTTCCGCACTTTTGCACTTTTTAAGAGATTATCTTAGTCATTGTAGTAGGCCCCTCTTTTGAAGGTGACGTTACCCTCAACCCAGTAGTTTGAGTCAGCAATGATACAATCCTAAAGGGTTGGATTATTGAAAGATAATTAATTAAGTTATTAATGCATAATGTGGTAGGCCCCTCTTTTGAAGGTGACGTTACCCCCGGCTAAGTAGTCTGAGTCAGCAGGGATACAGTCCTAAGTAGCCGGGTTAAAGTTTTAATAGTAGCTTACATATGAGGGGATCAAAGAGTTTGGACCCCCGCCATCCAATACCGGTGGGTATTGAAGGAGGTCCTACTAAATTTGACCCAGGTCCTTGCAGGATCTATAAACTGAACAAGGCAAGACTCTTACCAAACCGTTCCCTTAACCCCCGACCAGGTAGCCAACATACCTCCATGTAGACCGTGGAGATATGAATGGTGAAAATCTTTTATTTTATATAGACAGTAAAATAATGCCAAGAAACCACGGACAAATGATAAGGAAGAATCACCTTCAACATAAGAAACTAGTTATTAAAGTCATTAATACATAACCAAATAAAAAGTGCGAAAAGATTAAAAATAAAAAGTATTACACTAGACACTTGTCTTCACCAAGTGATGTAAGAGACTTAGGCAAACATGGCCTTTGATTGTCAAGAACTCTTACGATCAATCTTGGATCCCGAGACGACTCACACACTCTATGATGGATGATGGATGATGGTGGTGGATGATGGTGTTGTGATGGTGGTGGGTGGTGGGTGAAGTGTGAGAGAGGTGGTGTGCCAAGGGATGGTTTGCAAATGAGCCAAGCACCCCTATTTATAGTCTGAACAGACGCTTGGGCACGGCCCCGTGTCCACCTTCCTTCTCTTTCTTCATTAATTGCATCTTGTCTGCATTAGTTGACCACGCCCTCGTGTCCGCTGGGCACGACCCCGTGTGCAGAAGCGTATCTGTACTATCAAGATTTCCTCAGATTCTGCAAATCTTAGAGTTAACCACGGCCCCGTGTCCGGTGGGCACGCCTCCATGGTGGGTGATAGAAGCTTCTACAGCTTTGTCGTTTCTGCAGACACTTGGGCACGCCCCTGTGTTCACTGAGCATGGGGCGTGTTCAGCCTTCTGTTCTCTTGTTTTTGCTTGGGAAGATGCTGTCAAGATGTCGTGCATGCCGCGTTTGTTCCTTTTATTGTATTTATGTTAGATTTAGCTGCCTTTTTGCTTCTTTTGTTTATTTGAGCTCATTTAATCCTGAAAATACAAAAGGAAGACAAAAACATACCTCTTCCAACATTAGTACTAAAAAAGGGTTAGTTTTATACCACACTTGATGTAATTTATATGTTTCATTTTGCACACATCAAGTATCCATTGGAGAAAATGAATTACCCATTCATTTCCACTTTTAAAGAAACATCCATTAGAAATGAATAACCTATTCGTCTTTCATTTCCACATCTGACGAAGAATCCGTTGGAGAAAATGAATCATCCATTCATTTTCGCTTCTGAAGAATATCTACTGGAGAAATGAAATACAGTTCCCTACAAGATCTTTCTGTAAAAATAGTTAGATTCTTAAAGGATACTCACAGAACTATTGGTTAATTTGGTTTTATCATTTAATCAAATCTCTCATTCCCACTTCTTGCTTTAACCAAGGGAATATCCTTTAGGGAATGAACATCATAGGTATAACAACCTGTAACACCTGTGCCTCCACGGCCATCAAACAAATACCGAACCAATGAAATATTATATTTCATACTTGGGATTTGTAAAAATATGTGTATCATTTGCACATATCAATTTTTGTTCAATTCCAAACTCTAAATCGCTTTCTGGAAGGTTATACGCGCACCAATGCATAAATATAACCAGTTTAATGCAACAAACACTCCGGAATAGTGACATAGGCTTAACATACCTTAAATAACCTTTACATAACTTAGAAATAAGTTTTGAAGGCTTTGGTATGGCAAAAACAAGTTAATTCGCTTACAGGGACTAAACTTGACAAACTGCGAAAGTATGCCAATTTGAACTGTAACAGACATTCCGGAACATGACCATAAGTTAAACATACCATAAATATCCTTTACATAGCTTAGAAATAGGCTTTGAGGGGTTCGGTATGCTTAAATAAACTTTTGGGGTCATTCAGGGACAAAAAGCGTCAAAAAGTGCACAAGTTTGCATTTTCGCGCATAACTTACGTTCTGAATACATCCGGACATCCAAAAATTTATGTAAGCACTAAAATATTTTATTTTAGTGTTTGGCATAAGAAAAATCCATTCGTCACGCCATTTGGATCATTTTTCGCGCTTATGCGCATTCCGTCGTAATTAACCGAACAACGTAACCGTACGGCTAAACGAACCGACACCCGAGATATTTTTGAACACATTTTAAGTTCCCTATACTTTAAATTCATTTTAGAGCTTTGAAATGGGGTTAACGGGGCTTAAACGTGTCAAAAAAAAAAAACGCATCAAAAACCAAGTTTTGAGGTTGCAGGGACTGAAACTGTAAATCTGCCAAACTAGGTCCGTAAACAGGGGCCAGATGCAGCAAAACGTTTTTTTCAGCTTTTAACAGCCCTTAACACTCTCCAAAGGCCAAGTGCCAAGTGTCAAACTCTTATGGTGGATGGCAAATGAGTTACCACAACTTTCCAACAAGTGTACGGCTTAGATCATGCCCCCTTTTCCAAGAAATGATCCTAACGGTTGTCCATTTACTATAAATACCCACATACCCCAACTTCATTTCTCACTAGAATCTGATCATTTGTGCTCTAAGTTGAAACCTTTGTTTCATACCTGAGCTATTTTGATCTAGATTAGCATTCGGGGACCCTTCGTAAGTGTTCCTTCGTTCTTTTATTGCTTTTCGAGTCCGAAAGTCGAACTTTGTTAGACTTTCTGCATTGACCAGTTTATGGTCGATGCGAAGTTCGTTTGAACTTCATAACGTGAGCGTGATCACGATGGTTATAGTCCCTAGTGACTATACCTACTGATTACCACGTTATCTAGGCTCAGTGACGAGCCGTAGTTTCGGTCAGAATACGTATTCTTGCGTATTTTGTAACCAAACTACTTATGGGTATCAAGACCATTTGTTTTGATACCAAACCTGTTTTCTAAACTTAGTTAAGCATGTTTTAACATGCTTAGCTTGTCACTTTTAGTTTAGTGCTTATTTAGGGTCGTAAGGTAAGCGATCTAAACAATCGCTTATACTTTCGAACCCGACCCGTTTGGTCGATCATTATGATCCGACCAAGCACTTTAGGTGACCATAGTTTATAGGGAATAACCTTACGAGGTTATACCTTATGGTCACTTCGTTTAAGTAGTTATATGATAGGTAGTTTATATGCCTTAGGTAAATTACCAAAATACCCCTTTGATGCCAAAATTCATTTTAAACATATGTAACATAACTTTTGACATCTAAACTGATTTGACAACAATATTAGACATGTTAAGGCATATGTTACTTGTCATAGGACTAGTTAAGCGGTCCGAACGCGTTTCACGCGAGCGACGTGTTAAAGTAGCATAAGCTACCTAAACGGGTCGTAATGGGTCATAAGCACTTAGTTAGGATTCATTTAGTATGTAGGCGTTGTTAAACCATATTACACGAGTTCCCATACTCATTTGGTTTACGAACCCTCATTCTATCCGATCTTCCGATTTAGGTCCGGTTTATTAATGTAGTTACCTATATTAGGTGCCGTTTGATATCCGTGATCTCTAGCATTGCTTGGTGGTTATCTTAGGACTTCTGAGCAATCTCAAGTGAGTACATAGACCCCTCTTTACTGTTTTCAAACTGTTTTGGGGTGGAACACATGTGCCTACTTGTTACTTTCATGTTTTCCATGTTTTCACATCATATACCTGCTATGTTCGTTAGTACATTATAGTACATGATTTCATTACATTTCATGCTATGTATGCCCATTGTGTGCGTACTTAGTACATCGTTTTGCATTACATTTTATGCTATGTATGTACATTTAGTTCATACTTAGTACATCGTTTCACATCACATCACATGCTATGTATGTCCATTTAGTTCATACTTAGTACATCGTTTCACATCACATCACATGCTATGTATGTCCATTTAGTTCATACTTAGTACATCGTTTCACATCACATCACATGCTATGTATGTCCATTTAGTTCATACTTAGTACATTCGTTTTCATCACATGCTTACATTTTGATATGATATTTGGGTTGTTTTGATGGATCAATATACATTCATTAACACCGATCACGCCGTTCGTTAGTAGGTAGTGGTACCATAGGAATTGACAACTCCCGTTCCGGACATCCCGGGTAGGTGGGGATGAAAGGAATGACCGAATTCGATATACATTTACAACAAGATAAACCTTTAACTTGTTTAAGGGTTTATCGCCACAGTCTCAAGGCTTGGATGTATGCATTCTCACAATACCGCATAGATATTTGTATCAGTATAGCATGTATTTCCACAAAACATAGCTTTGATTTAAACCGTGTTTTACTTCAATACTTTGTTTTTGTGCATATGGTTTAGTTGATATATTTCACTAGCCATACATATCATTTTGGTTACACATTACATGATTTACATTTGACACATAAACATTATTGACATTGGTTACACATTACATGATTTACATATTGACATAGACATTTTGACATATTATTCAATACGTTTGGCAATTGGTTTAAACATAGACATCTTACATTGGTGGTTTGTTTGGGTATGTGATTCGAGTAACGAGGCGTGTGTAATATGATACAAGCATGGTGGATACGCCGCTGGTACTTCCTATATATGAGTGATTGTATGGTATTACATATCGTAGCGTTATATGAACCATTTCAAATTGAGACATATAACATTTTATACAAATAACCTATTTTTCACAATACATTGTTTTACAAACAACTTAAATTATACAAACTCATTTTTATATGGTTATTCATTTAACCATACATTATTCTCTTATTTATACATATCATCTGATCTTATCATTTTTCAAATGATTTACAAGACAAATCAAATTACAAGGTTCATGACTAAACATTTTCTTAAACAATAAGTCATGAATCCTATTTTCATAAACCTATGTATCTCACAGGCATTTTTATGCTGACGTACCTATTTTCACATGTGTTTCAGGATATGATGCATAGGATTTATCAAGATACACTTAGGCGGACTTGGGCCTTAGCGACAATAAAAGATGCAAGACTAGTTATTTATGTTATGTTTCTTTGATTGTCATGACATTGTAACTACTTTAATCAATAAAATAATATTTCAATTTCCATGTGTTATGAAACAATGATTCTGTTACAACACTCCCCGACGTTTTCCGCCACGTATTGTTGTTCTACGTGGTCGGGGTGTGACAGAAAAGTTGGTATCAGAGCTCCTGGTTATAGGGAATTAGGTTATTAGTAATACTTTGACCTAGTCTATAACCTTCCTAGGACCCTAACGCGAGTTTACTTGCGTTTAGTCATAAAACAATACTGTCACCTATCCTTAGGCGACAACCACAACAAGAACATAAATTTCAAAACCGCTTTGAAAACTAATCTTCTGTTCTAGGATGATTGATTACTAGGTTTTGAACCCTCTATTGTAAGGTTTTGAACCCCTTTGAGTTTTCAAAACCTCGTCAAGGTTTTGGGTTTTAAATAATGTGAACACGTGCAAACTGGAAGGGTGAATGCCTGTATTCTGGGTTTTCTGTCTAGGCAAGCACTTCGTATACATCTCATCAGACGCGAGACCAGTTGTGCTTACCTGGGAATTCTTGGGATGGGTGTTCACTTATAGGCGAGCATGTCTTCGCGATACATTATTTTTGACCCATTTACTTTGATTTGTCACTGTCTCATTTGTTTGCCTTAAATAACAAACAAATGATCGCAAATTCTTATGCATTACCATTCTGCATTATTTACCCGATGACGTTTCACTTGTTTCTTCCTATGTCTTTCATTTTCTTCTAGAATGTCTCTTCCTCTCAGCACCGGTCAAATATCCGAGCAAACAGCCAAATTTGCCCAACAAATAGGCGAAGTGATACTGAAGTCTGTGGATCTAGGCATTGCCATGTCTCGTCTCAAAAATGGAGCCACTCAGGAGCCACCAAAGGAAGCAGAAGCCAAGCCTTCACCTAAACCAAAGAAACGTAAGGCTTCAAGGAAACCCGCAGCAGTGGCACCAAAACAGGCAAGACCTAGCCAAATGACTGCACCACCAGCCAAGAAACCAATCAAGGAATCAAAGACCATGGATGAACAGGCTGGATCCCCTAAGAAGTCAAAGAAGCGAAAGGCTTCTCAGGACTTCGCTGTGGTCGCTCACAATGGTCGAGCCATCCCCAACCAACCAGCTCAACCCCCTGCTAGGAAGCCATACAACGGAACTGCACCCTTGTGCAACCAATGTAGCCTTCATCATCAGGCTAGTGTGAAGTGCCGCAATTGCCAAACTTGTGGACTTATAGGTCATACGGCAAGGGTTTGTCCAACTGCAGCAGTACCAAATCAAGCAGGACCCATCCGGGTGGCAACACAACCTGTTAAGAAGCAATACAAGGGAACAGCCCCAATATGCGACAAATGTAATGCACACCACTTAGCTCACCTACAGTGTCGTCTGTGTGCATCATGTGGGCGACTCGGTCACCTGGCAAATGCTTGTCGAT
Organism: Helianthus tuberosus; assembly: GCA_030545235.1. Lineage (NCBI taxonomy): Eukaryota > Viridiplantae > Streptophyta > Magnoliopsida > Asterales > Asteraceae > Helianthus > Helianthus tuberosus. Next base: position 19,080 of record JARYGA010033289.1, on the reverse strand, counting down.
TTACCCCAAACCAAAGTGGTCCAAATCAACCCCAAGTCAACCCTACTCAAGCTCACTTTCCGCCTGGATCGTGCTACAACTGTGGCGATACGAGCCATTTCAGGAACAAATGCCCAAAGCTTGCTAATGCAAATCCAACCCACGGATGAGCAGTTGGCTGATTAGAAGATGTTGTTGTCTTATGCTTTTGTTTCTTCTATTTCTTGTAATGTGAAACAATCTGTTTAATTATAAATAAATTGTTGTTCACAGTTCTGATATACGAGTGTAGTTACATGTGTGTATGACTTTTCCTATGATACCTACATCAAGGAACTATGTTCCTTACAAACTACTCTTGTGATTCTCCCTCTCAAATGATCACTCATGATTCCCCCAAAAATTTTAAGTACTCGTTTCATTCTACGAAACGAAGTACATGAAATAAAGTGAAATTATGAGTAATCGTGCTTTTTACACATCTGTGCCATTAAATCCTTGGTTAGATAACTAAGGGTAGTTTCAAATCTCATACCCATTACGTTTTGATTTTCTCAACATACACAGTACAAGTATTTCAAAAACAATCTTCATGATCTCAAAACATTTCATATAGTTTGAAAACAATTTTTTTCAAATGCATTGTCTATGTTATTTCAAAAACATTGGTTAGGTTTAAAAAAAAAAAACAATTTTCATAATTTCAGAATATTTCATATAGTCTGAAAACAATATTAACACAGTATATTTTCTTATCAAGTGCATGATTTCAAAAGCATCATTCATGTTTTCCAAAAACCTTATACATAATTTCAAAAATTCATTTCGCATGATTTTAAAACATTTTTATAAATATACTTATCTAAAAACCTACTTTATGATTTCAAAAGTATTATATATAAGGTTTCAAAAACATTTTTAGAACCCCATGCATAGTTTTCCAAATATATTTTCCTCATACATTTACTTAACCTTCAAATTCTGCTTCATATGTTGCCTTGGCATATCTAGCATCTCAACTTCGTAAGCATTTTTACTTCATGTTTTGACATAAGCACGTCCAGTGCAAGGTTTCAAAACATTTTCAACTTCTAAAATCCATATGGGATCTTTTTATCTTCACATTTAGACCCTTGTGGATGATCATCATTCAAATCAGGGTCTTTAATTGGATTTCTTATGTACCTGAATTCGGACATTTCGGTTCCTTATAATCGAAATCGAATTTCTCTTTAAATCTTTCTATCTTTATAGATAGATTCTTGTAAATGTTTAAAGTGCCAAATGAAATCCACGAGATGGATTCCTATTGTACTTTAAATACATGTGCTTTGTCAACAAAACAAATTAACAAATAAACAATCTTTGTGGTTATACGACTATGTGTTTATTCATCTTATGTTTTCTTTTATGCATTTTTGTGTTTGGATACTCTGGATATTCGTTTTCCAAATCCTCGTAGAATCTTTCATATCTTCATATGAGGGATTCATAGTAGGATATTCAAAAAGGTACTACCTTAAATCTTTAATGGGCTTCTATGTAATAGTTAAGACCCTTGGATTATATAGTACCACTCCTTGATTCATAAGAGACCCTTTAGTGGTCTAGTAAAAAAGATTGATTCACAATTTGGTTAAAGGACGACATCTAGTGATGTAGCTGAACAGACTCCTTGATAGTCTATTTAGGTCATTTATTGATTTAATTAAAAGGACTCTATGGCGGTCTAGTCACACTCTTCACAGGATTGTTCATTTGGTTTAACCCTACACATTATAAAATAGACTGTGTGAACTGTGCAAGGAATTGTCTAATTATGGACGCGTACATAATTATGAAATTTAGTGCACAGAAACCCAGTAAGATTTATTATGTGTAGGAACCGATAGCGACAACAATAACAAAATGAGAACGGTGTAATGGAGGTACGGTGGACGCACCAATGACGCTTCATATACTTGTATATAAGTGTCCCTCTTACATTGCAAGCATAATGTTATTAAGGTTACTAGAAGTTCAGAACCCTAACCAATATTGTTCGATCTTTTCAACTTCATGTTTTAAACTCTCACAAGTTTCCTCTAAATAAATTTCGGGACGAAATTTCCTAAAGTAGGGGAGACTGTAACACCTGTGCCTCCACGGCCATCAAACAAATACCAAACCAATGAAATATTATATTTCATACTTGGGATTTGTAAAAATATGTGTATCATTTGCACATATCAATTTTTGTTCAATTCCAAACTCTAAATCGCTTTCTGGAAGGTTATACGCGCACCAATGCATAAATATAACCAGTTTAATGCAACAAACACTCCGGAATAGTGACATAGGCTTAACATACCTTAAATAACCTTTACATAACTTAGAAATAAGTTTTGAAGGCTTTGGTATGGCAAAAATAAGTTAATTCGCTTACAGGGACTAAACTTGACAAACTGCGAAAGTATGCCAATTTGAACTGTAACAGACATTCCGGAACATGACCATAAGTTAAACATACCATAAATATCTTTTACATAGCTTAGAAATAGGCTTTGAGGGGTTCGGTATGCTAAAATAAACTTTTGGGGTCATTCAGGGACAAAAAGCGTCAAAAAGTGCACAAGTTTGCATTTTCGCGCATAACTTACGTTCTGAATACATCCGGACATCCAAAAATTTATGTAAGCACTAAAATATTTTATTTTAGTGTTTGGCATAAGAAAAATCCATTCGTCACGCCATTTGGATCATTTTTCGCGCTTATGCGCATTCCGTCGTAATTAACCGAACAACGTAACCGTACGGCTAAACGAACCGACACCCGAGATATTTTTGAACACATTTTAAGTTCCCTATACTTTAAATTCATTTTAGAGCTTTGAAATGGGGTTAACGGGGCTTAAACGTGTCAAAAAAAAAAAACGCATCAAAAACCAAGTTTTGAGGTTGCAGGGACTGAAACTGTAAATCTGCCAAACTAGGTCCGTAAACAGGGGCCAGATGCAGCAAAATGTTTTTTTTTTCAGCTTTTAACAGCCCTTAACACTCTCCAAAGGCCAAGTGCCAAGTTTCAAACTCTTATGGTGGATGACAAATGAGTTACCACAACTTTTCAACAAGTGTACGGCTTAGATCGTGCCCCCTTTTCCAAGAAATGATCCTCACTAGAATCTGATCATTTGTGCTCTAAGTTGAAATCTTTGTTTCATACCTGAGCTATTTTGATCTAGATTAGCATTCGGGGACCCTTCGGAAGTGTTCCTTCGTTCTTTTATTGCTTTTCGAGTCCGAAAGTCGAACTTTGTTTGACTTTCTGCATTGACCAGTTTATGGTCGATGCGAAGTTCGTTTGAACTTCATAACGTGAGCATGATCACGATGGTTATAGTCCCTAGTGACTATACCTACTGATTACCACGTTATCTAGGCTCAGTGACGAGCCGTAGTTTCGGTCAGAATACGTATTCTTGCGTATTTTGTAACCAAACTACTTGTGGGTATCAAGACCATTTGTTTTGATACCAAACCTGTTTTCTAAACTTAGTTAATCATGTTTTAACATGCTTAGCTCGTCACTTTTAGTTTAGTGCTTATTTAGGGTCGTAAGGTAAGCGATCTAAACAATCGCTTATACTTTCGAACCCGACCCGTTTGGTCGATCATTAGGATCCAACCAAGCACTTTAGGTGACCATAGTTTATAGGGAATAACCTTACGAGGTTATACCTTATGGTCGCTTCGTTTAAGTAGTTGTATGATAGGTAGTTTATATGCCTTAGGTAAATTACCAAAATACCCCTTTGATGCCAAAATTCATTTTAAACATATGTAACATAACTTTTGACATCTAAACTGATTTGACAACAATATTAGACATGTTAAGGCATATGTTACTTGTCATAGGACTAGTTAGGCGGTCCGAACGCGTTTCACGCGAGCGACGCGTTAAAGTAGCATAAGCTACCTAAACGGGTCGTAATGGGTCATAAGCACTTATGTTAGGATTCATTTAGTATGTAGGCGTTGTTAAACCATATTACACGAGTTCCCATACTCATTTGGTTTACGAACCCTCATTCTATCCGATCTTCCGATTTAGGTCCGGTTTATTAATGTAGTTACCTATATTAGGTGCCGTTTGATATCCGTGATCTCTAGCATTGCTTGGTGGTTATCTTAGGACTTCTGAGAAATCTCAAGTGAGTACATAGACCCCTCTTTACTGTTTTTAAACTGTTTTGGGGTGGAACACATGTGCCTACTTGTTACTTTCATGTTTTCCATGTTTTCACATCATATACCTGCTATGTTCGTTAGTACATTATAGTACATGATTTCATTACATTTCATGCTATGTATGCCCATTGTGTGCGTACTTAGTACATCGTTTTGCATTACATTTTATGCTATGTATGTACATTTAGTTCATACTTAGTACATCGTTTCACATCACATCACATGCTATGTATGTCCATTTAGTTCATACTTAGTACATCGTTTCACATCACATCACATCACATGCTATGTATGTCCATTTAGTTCATACTTAGTACATCGTTTCACATCACATCACATGCTATGTATGTCCATTTAGTTCATACTTAGTACATCGTTTCACATCACATCACATGCTATGTATGTTCATTTATTGCATACTTAGTACATTCGTTTTCATCACATGCTTACATTTTGATATGATATTTGGGTTGTTTTGATGGATCAATATACATTCATTAACACCGATCACGCCGTTCGTTAGTAGGTAGTGGTACCATAGGAATTGACAACTCCCGTTCCGGACATCCCGGGTAGGTGGGGATGAAAGGAATGACCGAATTCGATATACATTTACAACAAGATAAACCTTTAACTTGTTTAAGGGTTTATCGCCACAGTCTCAAGGCTTGGATGTATGCATTCTCACAATACCGCATAGATATTTGTATCAGTATAGCATGCATTTCCACAAAACATAGCTTTGATTTAAACCGTGTTTTACTTCAATACTTTGTTTTTGTGCATATGGTTTAGTTGATATATTTCACTAGCCATACATATCATTTTGGTTACACATTACATGATTTACATTTGACACATAAACATTATTGACATTGGTTACACATTACATGATTTACATATTGACATAGACATTTTGACATATTATTCAATACGTTTGGCAATTGGTTTAAACATAGACATCTAACATTGGTGGTTTGTTTGGGTAAGTGATTCGAGTAACGAGGCGTGTGTAATATGATACAAGCATGGTGGATACGCCGCTGGTACTTCCTATATATAAGTGATTGTATGGTATTACATATCGTAGCGTTATATGAACCATTTCAAATTGAGACATATAACATTTTATACAAATAACCTATTTTTCACAATACATTGTTTTACAAACAACTTAAATTATACAAACTCATTTTTATATGGTTATTCATTTAACCATACATTATTCTCTTATTTATACATATCATCTGATCTTATCATTTTTCAAATGATTTACAAGACAAATCAAATTACAAGGTTCATGACTAAACATTTTCTTAAACAATAAGTCATGAATCCTATTTTCATAAACCTATGTATCTCACAGGCATTTTTATGCTGACGTACCTATTTTCACATGTGTTTCAGGATATGATGCATAGGATTTATCAAGATACACTTAGGCGGACTTGGGCCTTAGCGACAATAAAAGATGCAAGACTAGTTATTTATGTTATGTTTCTTTGATTGTCATGACATTGTAACTACTTTAATCAATAAAACAATATTTCAATTTCCATGTGTTATGAAACAATGATTCTGTTACAACACTCCCCGACGTTTTCCGCCACGTATTGTTGTTCTACGTGGTCGGGGTGTGACACAACCCATTCCCGCTTCCTGTATTATCTGAGGGAGTAGTCCGCTAGGGGATGACAAAGTTATGCCTTATGTGGAGATCTTTGATGGGTTACTCTATGCAATAGATAAAGACTCTAGATTCCGTGCAAGACGATTGTTTAATACAATTATTCAGACAGACTCCTACGCATAAATTTCGAGATGAAATTTCCTAAAGTAGGGGAAATTGTAACATTTGTGCCATTACAACCATTGTACAAATACGAATCCAATGAAATCTTGCGTTGCATTCTTTAGATTTGTACAAATACTTGTGATAATTGCACATATCAATTCTTGTTCAATTTCAAGCTTTAAATCACTTTTTGGAAAGTTATACGCAAACTGATGCGTAAACGTAACCAGTTTAATGCGAGAAACACTCCGGAAGAGTTACATAGGCTTAACATACCTTAAATAACCTTTACATAACTTAGAAATAAGTTTTGGAGGGTTTGGTGTGCCAAAAACAAGTTTATTCGATCTCGGGGACTATTTACAACAAACTACGTAAGTATGCCGATTCGTATAGTAACAAACATTCTGGAACATGATCATAATCTAAACATACCCTAAATATCCTTTACATAGCTTAGAAATAGGCTTTGAGGGGTTCGGTATGCGAAAATGTGCTTATTTGATCAATAGGGACTAAAAGCGTCAAAAAGTGCATAAGTTTGCATTTACGCGCATATCTTACGTTCTGAACATATGCGGACATCCAAAAATTTTTGTAATCATTAAAATATTTTATTTTAGTGATTGGAATTAAAAAATACCACTCGTTGCGTAATTTGGATTGTTTTCGCGTCCGTTTGAGTTTTCGTCGTAATTAAAAGAATAACGTGACCGTACGACCAAACGAACCGACATCCGAGATGTTTTCAAGCATATTTCATGCTCCCTATGCTTTAACTTCATTATAGAGCATTGAAATGGGGTTAACAGGGGTTAAAAGCATCAAAAACAAGGTTTTAATTATGCAGGGACCAAAACTTTCAAAACTTGAAACTTCCCTCGCAGGGCGCGAAGGTTGGAGGCTCAGTCTACGCGGGGCGCGACAGATGGTGCTGGCAGATTCAATGCTTTTGGTTCAGTAGCCTGTTTCCATTGATTTTAACCACTGATTTGGCATACCATGAGCTTGTTTTTGGACTCCCCTAGTATTTAAAACTATGGGTAACATGTGTATGGCCAAGATCATGCTTTGCAAAAACACATGTAATCATCCTATGAATTCAAGACTTCCTATAAATACCCATCAAGTTTGCCATTGTTCCTTGCTCATTGATCTAATCTGCTCTAAGTTGAAGCTCTCACTTGTTGAAGGCTTCATACCTGAGTATTTTTAGTTCAATTCTTCCTAGCTTGGACCCTTTGTTAGCTTCTTTCATGCTTGTTTATGCTTTTCTAGCATGAAAGTCAAACAGTGTTTGACTTTCTGCTTTGAACATGAATTGGTCAAGATAAAGTTCGTTTGAAGTTTGCAACGTGAGCGTAATCACGATGGTTATAGTCCCTTGTGACTATACCTACTGATTACCACGTTGATTAGTCGAAGTGACGAGTCAAAGTTTCGGTCAAAATGCCGATTATGCGCATTTTGCGACGAAGCTATTTTCGGGTATCAAAACACTTTGTTTTGATATCAAACTTGTTTTCTAACTTCGTTAAAATGTTTTAACATGTTTAACTCATCACTTTTAGTCTAGTGCTTGTATAGGGTCGTAAATCAAGCGGTCTTGACAACCGGTTAGACTTTCGAACCCGACCCGTTTGGTCGATCATTAGGATCCGACCAAGCATATTTTGTGACCACAGTTGTATAGGGAATAACCTTCAGAGGTTATACCTTATGGTCACTTAGGTTAATTAGTTGTATGATATGTAGTTTATATGCCTTAGGAAAATGACCAATATGCCCTTTTCATGCATAATTTGAATTTAAGCATATGTAACTAAATTTTTGTCACTTAAAATAATTATGCAACATATTTAAACATGTTAGGGCATATAATACTTGTCATAGGACTAGTTAGGCGTCTCAAACGCGCTTTCGCACGAATGACGTGTTAAAGTAGCGTAGACTACCTAACGGGTCATAACGGGTCGTAAGCACTTAGGATGTGTTCCGATTTAGAATGTAGGCTTTGTTAAACCATATCACATGAGTTTCAATACTCATTTGGTTTACGTGACCTCATTCTACACGATCTCCCGATTTCGGTGTCGATTTATTCACATAGCAATCTGATTAATAGGTACCACTTGATTGCTTGATTGCCCGAGCTTTGTTGGTTCATTTAATCGAGGATACCTTGTAATTCAAAGGGAGTACATAGTTCCCCTCTTTTCCGTTTTCGAAATGTTTTGGGGTGATTCATATGTGCTAAACGATTTCGAGTTTTCTAAAATGAATGCTATGGTCTATATTAAAAACAACGATTTCAATTATGTGAACAAACTTGTTGGGGCGTTGGTTGAAAGACAATGGAATGACATTCATTAATTATTTTTAAGCCGACCAGTAGTACGTTATGGTACCATAGGATATTATGATACCATAGGATCTGACAAATCCCGTTATCGGACTTTCACCATGGTTATGGGGGTAATGTGGGTAACGACAGAACCTGATAATTGTTAACTTACCCTTTGGTGGTTTGTTAATACGAGTTGAACGATTAGGATGAGTCACACAGGTTTGAATGTATTTAAGGAAACGACCAAAAGTTAGTTTTCACAATTAAAACACGAACCATTGGAAATATTTGAGCTATGTGAACAATTGAACTATTTAAACCATTGGAACTATTTGAGCTATGTGAACGATTGAACTATTTGAACCATTGGAACTATTTGAACTATGTGAACGATTAAACTATTTGAACCATTGGAACTATTTGAACTATGTGAACGATTTGAACTATTTGAACTATGTAAACTATTTGAACTATTTGAACCATTGGAACTATTTGAACTATTGAAATATTGGGTTATGGTAAGTGATTAGGTAACGGGGCGGGTGTAATGTGATGAAAGCATGGTGGATACGCCGCTGGTACTTCCTATATATAAGTGCTTTTAACACATTACATGTCGTTGTGTTATCTAGATCACTTGGACAAATGTTTTCAAAATGAAGTTACACTACAAGGTTTACTTAAAGATATAAACCGTACGATGTTTACTTTTAACGATGATTTACTACTGGGTTTACAAAGACAAATGTTTTCAGTTAAGATTCATGGCTACAATGGTTTTGGTTTACACATATATTGTCACACCCCGACCACGTAAAACAACAAATGTGGCGGAAACGTCGGGGAGTGTTGTAACAGAATTATTGTTTCAAACCATGGATACAAAGAGTTTCGTTTTATTAGATCTGTCTTAAAGTTAAACAAGCAAGTCAAACATAGTATATCATCGTTATTAAATCACTAAGGCCTCGTCCAGTCCTAAGTGAGCATGCATCCTATTCGCAATCAACATTAAGCAACATCACCTGAAACATATGTAAAAACAAAGTCAGCAAAGAAATGCTGGCGAGCACATAGTTTTTGTGTGAGTGTCAGATTCATGGCTCGTTGAAATATCTCGTACAACTTCGTTAATCGATATTTGAAACCTTGTTTTGTAAAATGTTTATATTGTAAAATGAATAACCAAGTCAAAACAGATTGGTTATAATTTATAAACCTCGATGCCATGAATCTTAACCCAAAACATTTGTTTATGTAAACCAAATCACAAATCGTTCCCGTAATAAAACTCGTATGGTTTATATAGTTTCGTAAACATCGTTGTGAGACTTCGTTTAACTCGTTCTCGTTATAGATCATCGTTCATTTGTTTAAATCGTTCATAATCGTTCAATCGTTCAAAATCATACAATCATTTAATATCGTTCTCGTTCCAATCGTTCTCGTTTTAATTGTGAAAAACTACTTTTGGTCGTCTCGCTAATAACATTCAAACCTTCGTGACTCGTTCATCGTTCAACTCGTTCAACTCGTATTAACAAACCACCAAAGGGTAAGTTAACAATCATCAGGTTCAGTCGTTACCCACTTAACCCACACATAACCATGGGTGCAGTCTGTTAACGGGATTTTTCGGATCCTATGGTACCATAACCTAATACTGGTCGGTTCGGCCAAAATTAATGAATGTCATTCGTTATGTAACTACAACCAACAAGTTCGTTCACATTGTCAAAATCGTTATTAGTTTAGTATAAACCATCGTAATCATTTTTGAAATCATCGTAAAATATCGAAATCGTTTTGATACATATGAATCACCCCAAAACAATCGAAAACATGTAAAAGAGGGGATCTATGTACTCTCCTTTGGGTGCGTTTTTATATGTTAACACAATCCCTCAAATTGTTTATTCGTCCTAAATTAAATAAGAATGATTTAATAATCAAAAACTCACAAAATACATAAGTTTCTCCGATACTTAGAATTTTCACATAACTTTGAGATTTTTCTCAAAAAGTTATTATTTTTGATTATATTGGTGTATTTGTATAAATATACTCAAACGTACATAAAATAAATATGGTAATACACATAATCTTGTCAACACTAACACATCATCATACACATATTGTAAAACACATAGCACATTGTAACACCTAAGATTTACCCATGAATAACCCATTCTAGTATATGTCGAAAAACACTTATTTTAGCGATTCAGTAACGTTTTTGGGCGCCGGAAGTCACGTATGACCAACCAAACACCATGTAAACTTAATATAAGTTAAATTACTTATTTTTATAGCAAAAATATCAGTTTGGTTACTGATCTAAAACAGTTTTATAAAAATCCTCCGAAAAGCCGATTTTTAACCGTTTTACCGCATAGTTTTGCATCAAACGTTACCCGAACCATCCCAAATCGAAACGACTTGGTATTTTAACATAACCCATGTTATTCACTGAATAAAATAGTGGTTATACTCATGATAGTGCAGGTCTCACATAAAGCACATAAATCATGCAAATTTCACATAATTTACCACTTTTTAAGCTATATGTACAACATGCAAAGCTATCAAACCTATGTCAAAGTTTCATGCCATTATAGTATACCAAATAATGTTATTTTTAGTGTTTATAACCTGTTCAAAAACATTTTTTTCATACAACCCTTTTTTACCATTTCTTGAGCTTTAAATCAACATGTATCTTCATGTACAAGTGCCTAAAGCACACTATCATAGCATCATCATTTTACATGAACTAAATGCATCCAAAATGCAACTTATTTATGTTTATTTGCTGATGTAATTTAACATTTATCATATCATACATAGATCATCAACCACTTGCATTTTAACTATCCTTCAAGAACATGTAACAACTTAAACAAGTACTTATCAAGAAATCAAACTTCAAAGCTCATATACACACATATATATGTACGGTTTATATATACATGTATATCACCATTTTTTTTATTTGTATCAAGATCCATTTCATTTTAGATTTCAAGTTTGTGAAAATTCCAAGATTCAAGAGAAACTTCAAATCATCAAGAACAACCAAGAATCAAAAATATGATTTAAACATAAATGTTATACCTTCAAGATTCAAGTAGGTTGTGGGATGAGATTTTGATGATAGGAAGCTTGAAATCACTTGAAAGCACCTTGGAAACCCCTTTGGATCTTCACACTAACTTGAAATATGCTTGGAATGAGCTTTGATCTTGAAGAACAAAGTTGGAAAAAAGGAAATGGTGAGGGTGGTGGTGTTTACGGTTCAAGGGAGAGAGGAGAGAAGGAGATTGTTGAGTGGAGTGTGATCTATGAAAGATTGAAGAAGATAAATGGAAGATATGGAAGGGATATGGAGGATGGCATGCACTTACACTTGTCCACACAAGATCTAATAGAATATTTGCAAGATTTAGTAAATATTTGGTGGGGTCCCCATATAATGTAACCGTAAATTGAGAAGGGGGGGGGGTAAAGTGTAAGTTTGGTTGGTAAATTAGATAAAAACAGGTGTTTAACTGGGTACCGGGTATTTTATCTAGCGTTAAAATCCCGGTTTATGGCGTTTTAAATTATTTTTATTATTCTATAAAAATAAACTCGCCAAAATATTACTGAAATAAATTTTAGTTGCCGAGAGTGGCTGCGTTGTCCGTGTTTTGCAGTATAAGCACTGTGTTGCGTAGTAACACGCGGTACGCGCTTTAAACTTGAAAAATAACGTTTTTAGGCGTTTTAATTTATTTTTCAACACGAACCTGATTAAAAATAAAATTTTAATCATAACAAAATATTTTTGGGATTTAAATATTATCCGGGCGGTCACCAATGTTCGTTTCGCAGTTTTGTCGTAAATAGTTCTTTAGTTCAAATAAACATGTTTTTGCCATACCGAATCCTTCGAAACTTATTTCTAAGTTATGTAAAGGATATTTAGGGTATGTTTGGCTTACGCCACAGTTCCGGAGTGTACGCCGCGTTAAACTGATTGCGTTTATGCACCAGTTTGCGTATAACCATCCAGAAAGCGATTTAAAGCTTGAAATCGGAATCGAATCAAATTGTAAAATCATAAAACACAATAACACATATAATAAAACCAAAGAACATTGTTTTATTGATAATCAACATTGTTTTACATTATACGATGATTACAGAACACACTTGTCACAGTTTCCCCTACTTTTGGAAATTTCGGCCCGAAATTTTACTTAGAGGAAACTTGTGAAAACAAATGCGGATATTTTGTCTTCATCTGGTCCTCACATTCCCAAGTAAACTCGGACCCACGTTTGGATTCCCAACGAACTTTGACCAATCGAATCCGTTTGTTCTTCAACTGTTTGAATGTACGGTCCACTATCTCCACAGGTTTCTCGACAAAGTGCATCGTTTCATCAATTTGAATCTCATCGAGAGGAATGTGAAGATCAGCATCAGCTAAACACTTTCGCAAATTGGACATGTGAAAAGTCGGATGAACATTTCCAAGCTCTGGAGGTAGCTCTAGTCGATAGGCAACCTTTCCAATTCTTTCAACAATCTTAAATGGTCCAACATATCGTGGTGCAAGTTTTCCTTTCTTTCCAAATCTCACCACTCCCTTCTAAGGTGACACCTTGAGTAGGACACGGTCTCCGATTTGAAATTCTAAGGGCTTGCGTCGCATATTCGCATAACTCTTTTGACGGCTTCTAGCTGTCACAAGATTACCACGGATTTTCATGATTTTGTCTCTTGTTTCCAGAATGAGCTCAGGTCCAGTAAGCTGAGCTTCACCGATCTCATTCCAACATACAGGTGAATGACATTTTCGACCGTACAGAGCTTCGAATGGTGCCATATTAATACTAGCATGATAACTGTTGTTGTAAGAGAACTCGATCTGTGGAAGATGAGAATCCCAATTACCACCAAAGTCTATTACGCATGCTCTAAGCATATCCTCCAAAGTTTGAATCGTCCTCTCAGATTGACCATATGTTTGGGGATGATAAGCAGTGCTTAGATTCAGTTGGGTTCCCAACGCAGATTGCATGGTCTTCCAAAAATGAGATGAAAACCGAGCATCACGATTGGAAATGATATCCAAAGGAACACCTTGTCGTGATACAATCTCATCAACATAAATCTTTGCAAGTTTATCAGCAGATAGATCCTCGCGAATCGGTATAAAATGAGCTGATTTCGTTAATCGATCGATAACAACCCAAATAGCATCGTGACCTTTAGACGTACGCGATAACTTAGTAATGAGATCCATTGCAATGTTCTCCCACTTCCAAACCGGTATCTCTGGTTGTACAAGCAAACCAGAAGGTCGTTGATGTTCATCATTGACTTTGAGACAAGTTAGGCATTTCGATACATACAAGGCAACATCCTTCTTCATACCAGGTCACCTGAACTGAGTACGAAGATCCTTGTACATTTTATCAGCACCAGGATGGATAGAATATCGAGACTTGTGAGATTCGTCCATTACCAAGGTGCAAAGATCGTCTTGTTTCGGAATCCACAAATGATCCTTGAAATATAGCAACCCATCATCCTTCGTTTCAAGTTTAAGTTCGAGTTGAAGCGGTAGCTCATATTTCAATAATTCTTTGATCACACAAGATCGTTGAGCTTGAAGGACACGAGATTGAATATCAGATAGAGTTTGAACAGAATGAAGCTTGACTCATTCCTTTCGACTAAGCGCATTGGCTACGACATTCGCCTTACCAGGATGGTAGCGGATCTCACAATCATAATCGTTTAAGAGTTCAACCCAACGTCGTTGCCTCATGTTCAGCTCCTTTTCATTAAGAATATGCTGGAGACTTTTGTGGTCTGTGAAAACCACACACTTCGTTCCATAGAGGTAGTGTCTCCAGATTTTAAGTGCGAAAACCACAGCTCCTAATTCAAGATCATGAGTCGTAAAGTTCTTCTCGTGAATTTTCAGCTATCTACACGCATAAGCTATGACTTTACCTCGTTGCATAAGAACACAACCAAGTCCTAGATTCGACGCATCACAATAGACAACAAAATCATCGTTTCCCTCGGGTAGAGATAAAACAGGAGCATCACAGAGCTTCCGTTTCAGTGTTTGGAATGCTTCTTCTTGCTTAGGTCCCCACTCAAAAGGCTTATTTTTCTGAGTCAAAGTAGTGAGTGGAACCGCGATCTTTGAGAAATTAGAAATGAATCGACGATAATAACCAGCAAGACCAAGAAATGATCAAATCTCTATAGGTGTCGTCTGTGTATTCCAATCCTTAATAGCAGCTATTTTGGATGGATCTACATGAATACCCTGCTCGTTGACTATATGACCCAAAAACTGAACTTCTTTAAGCCAGAATTCACACTTGGAGAATTTAGCAAAAAGTTGTTCCTTCTTCAGAAGTTCCAAGGTCAAACGATGTTGGGATTGAACCCTACCAGAGGAACAGATAATTAAAGCCAAAACTGGATCAGAGCAGTGGATCCAGAATAAGCAGATGTTTTGTACAAGTCTCTCCCTTTGAAAGTGGTTTCAACATCTGCTGACCTCCTATCTACTGATTGTGCAATCTGCTGACCTACAAACTGCTGATCAAGTAAAGGCCTGATGGAAGACTAAAGCTCTGCTGCTCAATCTACTGTCCTGAGTCAAGCACTGCTGATCCGGACAAGTACTGCTGGGTTCACAGCAGTGGAAGGAAGCAGCGGTTATTTAGATGTCTTTTATATAATGAAATGTAATAGCAGTAGTTAGCATAAGCAGTGTCTGTATTGATAAGAGGTTAGAGTTTGTTAGGAGGTTAGATGTCACTTTCATGGTGACGTCAGCATTAGATGCTCAGTGGTTTGCTAGTGCCTATAAATAGAACAGTGCTCTGTACTGTTCTATTTAGCTCTTTGCAAAACCGTCTTCTCTGCACGAACAAACACTGAGCTCTGGCTGAGGGGGAGTTTGTATTAAGCATTGCATTGTAATCGTTGTTGAAATTAAATTCAATCTTTCGGTTCTCTGTGAAAAATGTTTGATCAAAGCAATACTCTCGTTTGATTGTATGCAAAGTTTGTTTCCATCTTAATTCCGCTGCACAACTCATCCATCTTCATTCTAATTCAAACGAAAAATACAATCAAAACCAAACTCAGATCCAACAATTGGTATCAGAGCTTGGACAGTCAAATTTGATTTAACAATCATTTTGACATAAATAGTTCAGCTCATAATCGTTGATATCGATAGTTTGTTCGTTTTTGTTGAAAAACAGTGCAAGGTTTAATCACCATTAAAGTTTATTAATCAGTGTCTGTAAAACAACCAGGATGACGTCACAATCACAAGATGATAAGAATAACATTGGCTCGCTTTTTAAACCACCCATGCTAAAACGTAATGAACACAACATCTGGGAGAGAAGGATGGGTCACATCCTTGCTCAATAGAACACTGGATGTTGGAGGTCTGTTGTTTTTGGTCCCCATGTTCCTATGGTGCCAAGTGCTGAGGACGTAAAGAAGTTCGTTCCTAAACCAACTGAAAACTATACTGAAACTGATTTTCAAAAGTTCGAACTCGATGCCAAAGCATTTAGCATCATAGCATCCGCATTACCCAATGAGATCTATGCTAGACTGTTACACTGTAACAGTGCCAAAGAGCTATGGGATGCGTTGAAGGAACAGTTTGGGGGGACAGAAGAAGTCATTGAGAATAATAGGGAAATTCTGAATCAGCAGTATGAAACATTTTGTCACATCAAGGGTGAATCACTGACTCAGCAATTTGAGCGATTCAGTTGTCTCATTAGTGAACTAAGGCTTGTTAAAGTAACTTTTCCAAATTCAACTCAAAATAGCAGGTTCCTTAGGTCACTACCAGAAAAATGGGACACCATAGCTTTTGTCACTAGAAACTCTGCTGAGTTCAAAGATCTGACCCTGACCCAACTTTATGGTAGACTCCTGACCTATGAAAGGGAGTTGAACCAGAAAAAGAAGTTGCAAGAGTCTGGCAAAGTTGCTGATGATTACTCATTCGGTAGCACAGCTCTCTTTGGTCAGGAAGAATCTGGTAGCAGTGGTAAGGATCAGGGTTATGATCACTTCATTGATATAACTGCTGGTGGAAATTTTAACAACCCTGATCCTCACTCTGCAAATTATGCTTTTACTGCAAACTGTGAAAACCAGATGTCAGATAATTTGTGCTTTGAACTAAATGATTTGCAACATTTTGATCCCACTGACTTAGAAGAGATGGACATTTTGCATCAGTTGGCTTTGCTTAGTGTAAGAACAAGCAAATTCTACAAAAGAACAGGGAGAAAATTCCCAGGGTTACATGGGAATTTAAGGGTGGGGTTGGATAAATCAAAAATCAAGTGTTACAAGTGCAATAGGCTAGGTCATTTTGCTAGGGAATGCAGGAGTCAAACTACTGGTCCTATAATCACTCATCCCAGCTTAAACCCTAGACCACAAAATCAAAGCACTGTGCACTATACCCAATATACCCCTGCAGCTCATGTTAACACTGCTCACTATGCTGCAACCCCTGTGCCTGTGCATTATGTCCAAACCACTGTTCCACAAATTCAGTATGTTCAAACCCCTGTCCCCCAGGCACAAGTGCAACCTGTTGCACCTCAAACCGCTGCTCCAGCAGTGGTACAACCAGATCAGCAAAGCTTTTTCACTCAAGGCTTTGTAGACTGGAGCAGCATGCCTGATGAGCTTGGTGATGAAAATTTTGCACTCTATGCTTTTAATGAACCCTCTAATGATGAATTTTGTTTGATGGCATTAGAGTCAATAGCAGAGAGGGTAGAGACTGAAGGTGAATAGCTAAGTGATGAAACAGTGGATGAGGTGACTGAAGCAGTTGTTAATGCAGTTGCTGGTGAACTGCTGCTGGGAGAAAATTCAGAAATCCTGATTGAACCACTGACAGACCCCTGGTCCAAAGAGGACAAAGAAGAAGAGGAAGAGAAGAGAGTAGGTGAGAAGGAAGTAAGAGCTGATGATGAAGAAAATCATCAATGTGATTGTGCCATGATGGCTGCTGCCAAGGTATCACCTCAAGTTCTTGAAAAACTGTGTTCAAACAATTGCATTATTGCTTTTGCTAACATCAAAGAGGTAAATGAAAACCTTAGGGATAAAATCTTAACTGATGAAGTCAAATTTGAAAGGTCTTTAAAAGAACTTAAAAATAAATTGACTGAAAAAGAGAAAGAGATCAGCAGTCTTAAAGAAGAGCAGAGCATAACCAAAACTCAACTCCAAACTATGGTAGAAAAATACCAAGTTTGCAAAAAGGAGTTGGAGTCCACCCAGATCACCTGTGAAAAATGGGTGGAATCATGCAAAGGGTATGAGGTTATGCTTGAAAAATAGATTAAAAGCAATGTGAAATTTGGTGTTGGTTATAGAAAACATGATGATGAAAACACTGCTTTTGAAAAATCTGTTCAAACCACTGATGTAACCACTGAGTTCATCCCCACAAACAAGAATGGCCAAGAAGTGAAAATCACTGACAAACTTGGTAACAAAATCACACTTGACAGACCAATGGGATCCTCTACTTTTGAGGAGATTGAGAAATATCAGTTTAAACCCACATGGTCTGATGAGTGTGATATTCTTGAAAATTTCAAGCCCACGGACTTTACAACCACTGATGGTGTTAAAGCTCCAAAAGCTAAAATCATTCCTCTCAAGGACATCCCAACTGAGGTTAAAAACTCTGTTGCAAAGGAGTCCGAAAAGAGAAAGAAGAAAGAAGAAAGAAAAGATCAATAACCTGTTTTGTGAATTTTGTGAGAAAAGGAATCATCTAACAAAAGATTGTTTCCATTTAAAAGCATATGATTTGAACAAAACAAGTGTCATTGTTTCTGCTGAAAGTTGCATTGTTTGTGGAAAATCAAACCATAAAACTCAAGCATGTGTGTATCTCAAAAACTTTGATGTGAAAAAGAATGAATACACTGCTAAAACATCTGTGAGTCCATCAACATCATCTGTCAAATTCACCAAAAACCAACCACTGTTTGTGCCAGTTCAAACAGCTGTCACAAAACAGCTGAACCAAACATCTGTCGAAAGAGATGTTCAGGTTACTGATGCACCCCCTGCAAATCAATACAGAAGAGGTAAGGGACAACCACCATACCCTAGGGTTCCACACGTTTATGAGACCTACAAAAGGCACTCTAAACCTAAAGTGAACAGGCATCCTTTTGAGTACCAACAGGTGATTGGTCAAGACCCCCAACAGTGGTTAGCAAGAAACAGTCCTAAAACTGTCCAAACCCCTGACCTAACCACTGTCCATCAATGTGCATCCATCCCAGACACTGTTGAGACCCCATCCAAAGCCTTATTGGCTTTGGAAACCCTAATGAACTAATCCTTTTACTTCATGTGCAGGGAGCTTCTGCCTGCTTAGATAGCCTTTGGTATGTTGATAGTGGAGGCTCCAGGCACATGACTGGATGTAAAGCCCTACTCAAAGATTTCATTCATGGAGGGGGTGATATATCCTTTGGGAATAACAGTAAAGGGAAAGTTCTGGGGTCTGGTACAGTGCAGTCTGGAAATGTAAAATTTGAAAATGTCAATCTGATAGACAGTCTGAAATTCAACCTCCTGAGTGTTTCATAAATGAGTGACAAGGGGTATGGGTCATTCTTCACAAAGGAGTGTTGTA